>CM044437.1:16545196-16633664 GCA_024363595.1 Xenopus borealis | reverse complement strand
GCGAACACCCGATGTTCGCGCGAACTAGTTCGCTGGCGAACAGTTCGCGCCATCCCTACACTATATAAGACTGTCTGTTTCCTAGGTGACAATATTATGTCTGCCTTTGCGGTTAAAGCACATTAAAAACACTGTTATCATTTCAGACATGGTCTATCTCAAGGACTCTGCCCAAACTGCATTCATCTAATGATTCATTTATTAAGTTGAATTTCAAGTGTAATATCTCTTCTTTTTTTTTTTTTACTTGGTATTGATGTGCATTGATGCCTGAAATAGAGTGTTTGCTAAGTACAAAAATACAAGTGATAGCACAAAATTGAGGCCACCTCTGAGACACAGTGAGAGCTGAAAATCAATAAGAATTGTAAATTGAAAAAGTGAGCAATTTTATTAAATTTAAAAGGCATGTCTCTGTGCCTATGTGCTAGTGGTTTTATAAAGATACCATATGCATTTTAGGCTATGCACTGGCCAAATTATGATGGAGGAGGAGCACCCTGAGCTCAGTTGAAGTGAATAAATATTAAAGGAGACATATTGTATAAAAAAACAAGAATATGCAGTGCATGAGAAAATGAATATTCTGGTTGATCTATTCAAACTTTCTACTAACACTCTACTAGCCCTGCCCATATGTTTACTTCCTGCTGCCTCCTTTCCCAGTCTGAGCAGGGGATCCAGTGGCACTCAGCACACTGCACTGTAGGATAGGAACCAATCAGCATCTAGACTGACCTGATATAGAACCTGCCTTTGCCTATTTGTTTACTCAGATTTTTATACTGAACATTCCTTTAAAATCTGCTTAGATAAGGGATGAAATGTTTTCAAAAATATTCAGAAACTCCAGTTGCTTTAGACTTATCTCTACTAGATACTGTAATTATTTCTAATCCTTTTAGATAAAGGGTAAATGATCATACATGTTCTTGCGAGTCACTGGCTCTAACACTGAGATTACAGCTAAAATAACTGCCATAAAGGGAGACATGGTAGAGTCACAAGATGACCAGGACAAGGATTCCTATGCACAAGCCTTAGGGAGGTGGCACACAGAAATATTAGTTGCCCTACTACAAATCATCTCTACTGTTGGTGACTAATCTCCACAAATGCCTTCCCACCAGCAAGAATGCAAACCATTGGTGGGATGGCATACATATCCTTTTGTTTTCCAAAGTCGTCCAAAGTTGCCTCACGAGGAAACTTCAGGAAACTTTGGAAAATTGAAGAGATGTGTATGCCATCCTGCCGTTGATTTGCATTCTTGCTGGTGAGATTTGGGGAAATTAGTCGCCCGCCGTAGAGAAGATTTGTCGCTGGGCAACTAGTCTCCCTGTGTGCCACCACCCTTAAAAGAGAGGGAAACCTTTTCCCCAAATTAAGCAAGTTTCCAATATTACATTATTTTAAACTTGATAATATACTTTTATATTATTTAAAATATTAGCCAAAACAGAAGATTTTTCAAAAACTTTTCCCCCTTTTATTTGTTTTTGTGTGCTTCAAGTCAAAGTTCCTTATACCTTTGCTTTCTCCCTCTAGTCGTTGTCAAATTGCAGCCATGATGCTTTGGTCTTCTGTTCATAACTCATTAGTGAAATTCCTTGTGTGGGGCTCAAGCAAAAGTTCTGACTTTGTTTGTATCAAAGTGCTAAACTTTGTTTGTGCTTCCCTCACCCCATGTTATTTTGTTAATCCAGTTGTAGATCACATAAATACAGGGAGAGAATCTCTATGTACAAGCTCTGCTCTTGGGAAATATGAGATGGCATTAAAGGGGTGGTTCACCTTCAAGTTAACTTTTAGTATATTGTAGAAGGCCCAATTCTAAGAAACTTTTCAATTGGTCTTCATTATTTATTTTTCATAGTTTTTTAATGATTTGCAATTTTCTTCTGTTTCTTTGCAGCTTTCAAATGGGGGTCACTGACACCATTTAAAAACAAATTCTCTGTAAGGCTACATATGTATTGTTATTGCCACTTTTTATTACTTATCATTCTATTCAGAGCATCTCCTATTCATATTCCAGTCTCTTTTTCAAATCAATGCAGGGTTGCTAGGGTAATTTGTACCCTAGAAATCAAATTGCTGACACTGCAAAATAGAGAGCTGCTGAATAAAAAGTTAAATAATTATAAAACCACAAACAATAAAAAATGAAAACCAATTGCAAATTGTCTCAGAATATCACACTCTACATTATGCTAAAAGTTAACTGAAAGGTGTACAACCCCTTTAATTGGATGGTGGGGAAACAATGCAACTTGTTTGGGGTTTTGTAGAATAGGCCTCAGGTTTCAAGTAACGTCTTTGGTTCAGGAAGTCATATTTTGCAGTTTGCTCATTCATTTTCAACTTTTATCCTAAATTGAGTTTGAGAAAACAGATCCATGCAGATGAATCCATATCAAGATAAACAACCCTATTCAGCAACTGCATGTGTAATGGCAAACTATGTTTGCGTCAGTATGAAACACTTTGCACTATAATATATGAAAATCCAATCATCCAGTATGAAATTACAATAGTTGGGTTAATAGTAGTAAGTTTATAGGCATTATTGGGCATTAAAAGGTGTAGAATAACGCTCTCTTACTTCTGTTCCACCAAAGGAAACATGGAATATATTTTATGCAGTGGATTCAACAGAATTATAGGATTATCTTGTCTAAGTTAGATGTTGTTAAACAGATCATGTGTGACCGTCTTTCAGCAGCCCCAGAGAAAGGACACATACATATTTAATAATAAGTCATTGTTGCAGTATCCTACATAATGGAAAATGCTCTAAGGAATATATTAGTTAATGGTTTTTAGTTTGACTTAAACAGGACGTGAATTAATAGAATCAAAGTTAATTTACACATTTCAGATTTTATATAATTGTATTTATATGTACATACATTTTGAAGATGTCACACAGATATCCCAAATATTCTGGTCAAGAGTAGATTGATATCTTTAATTTATGCTTACTGATAAATGTGCCATAAAGATGGGGGCTTCTATTAGAGATGAGCACAATTTTCAAAATGTGCTTTGGTTGAGTTCATAGTTTGATTGCATTTTAAGTGATTTAATCCTATAGGGGTATTGAGCAAAGGCTTTAGGAGACTGGGCTCCCATGTTTGATGTTTATTGAATCAGATAGCTATAGTAATCTGCTCCTCATACATTCACAGTAAATTATTATCAAGACCCTTTTAATAGTGAGCAATCATAAAGCAATGCAAGCTGTTAAATCATTAAATTCCCAATGGGTTTAAAAGCACCAGTGGGTGCCATTGCACACTATTTTTCAGAAGAGCCAAGATACAAGCATTATGGATGATTTATAAGCAGAACAGGTGCTCTTAATTTGATGTAATCAAAGGCAAATATTAACATAATTAATCCAAACACTTTCATCCAAATATGCTCCTGCACTTTCCTATGGTTGCCAATGAGTCCATCTTGCCTCTTCAGATAAATGGTGAGCAACTGTGCCAGCTCACACCAAGGAACCTTGAAGCTACTTCCGCCCAAAACCTTGTGGTAGCTCTAGCATTCCTATAGTGTAGGGGCCCTCAACCTTTTTCATCCTTGAGCCACATTTAAAAGGGAAAAAAGCATGAAAAAAGTCCTGTGGCTGCCCAATAAGGGTTGTGTTTGGCTATGTAATAACCCCTATGTGGAATGGCAGTGTACAAGAGGCTCTACTTTGCTGTACACCTGGTTTTTATTCAATCAAAACTTTCATCAATTTAAAAAACAAGCGTCTGTTTCAAGGCCACTGGGAGCAGCATCAAAGGGGTTGGTGAGCAACAAGCTTCTCATGAGCCACTGTTTGGAGACCACTGGCTTACAAACAACAGAGAAGATCACGAAATCCTTTGGAATACCTCTCAAAATCTTCCCTAGCTTCTAAATGAAATGGAATTTTAAGAGCCAATATTCTAGTTGTAAAGCTTTGCTAGAGCCACACTGTGTTGCTGCCTTCTCTTCTATGAAGTCCTATTTTCCAGAAGTGTAAAAGAGAAGGAAGGAAACTGAAAGCTGGCTGATATGTGGGGACACTGCAGAGTAACTGATAATCCTCTTAAAATTTGATTATGAGCCACTGTTTGGGGGATCACTGCTACAGTGGGTTGCTTCAATAAGTGCACCAGACTTGCACCTAGTAAAAGAGATGAAAATGCCATTTTAAGCTGATAGCATTTCTCAAAATGCTTTATGCAAAATGCACCCAATTAGTTGGTCGACATCAGAAGCTTGCACTGGGAGCTCTGCACTGGTGCAAGTGTCTTAGTGCTGTTTGTGTCCTAGTGCTGTTTTAAAACTACTGTTACCCCTAAAAGGAGTTGGGGAGCAACACTATCATGAAAAATGTTCTTGGGGTGCCCAATAAGTGCTGTGATTGGCCATTTGGTAGCCCCTATGGGAATTGTCAACCTACATTGAGGCTCTGTTTGGCAGTACACCTGGTTTTTATACAACCAAAACTTGCCTCCAAGCCTGGAACTGAAAAATAAGCACCTGCTTTGAGGCCACTGAGAGCAACATCCAAGGGGTTGAAGAGCAACATGTTGCTACTGGTTGCGGATCACTGATTTAAAGCCAAACCAGTTGGAACTGATTTCAGCCTAGAAAACGTTAAAGAATTTCCCTGTTTACCATTGCCCCGATGGCTGTCACCATGAAACAGTTAGTTTATCAATAATTCTCATATGTCTATATAAAGTCTGTAGATGTTCTCTGTGTACATAATTACCAAGTTTATGTCCTCTCTCTTACATACCATAACAAATAAACTGGAGGTTGAAGATACCTGTAGAATATCGCTATATCTGTAAACATCATTCTTTTATGTCTTCCTGTATATCAATATTTGTTTTGCTAGATGAAGGCAGAAGCTAACCTTCTAAAGTGGAGAGGTGACATCTGAAGAACAGGCTGTTGAAAGAAAGCCATGTTGGATATGACAAAGAATAAAGTATCTGTTCAATTCCACTTCTACAATGAATCATTTCTTTTGCTTCATTGTCACTGAGGGTGTAGTGGGTCAAAATATCACATGTACAGTTTTTTCTTTGGATTTATGTCTTTCTAAACCTTCTGTTGCTTTATGTTCTCTTTCTTTCCAGGTGATTGCAATAGACAATGCTTCTCTTTGAAAAAGTAGGAGTCAAACAGTCATTTTACAGGGTGTAGGGCTATGTATAAAGCATTGTAGAAACTACTTTGCTACTTTGATTTTTACATGGTTTAATTAGAAAGATGTACATTTCGGCATTCTAACCTTCACTTGTCAGATCAGATTAGAATCCATGTAACAAACATCCCTCATATGTGCTGTAGTTTTGGTGGAATTTCTGAGGTGTGAGCACTTGATCATTTAAGAATTTCTGTCTATTTAAAGCCTTCATTGAAACCAACTAGAACTAATATGCCCCATCATAAAATGTATCTATCATGCCAAGATTACGTCCTTTAGGCTAGGGCCAGGTATCTCTGCAGGCAGAGAATCCACTGCCCTGCTGTGCCCCTAGCTTTCGGAACTGCGGGGAGATTTTGGCATGGAATGCAAAATGTTGTGTTTTGCCGCTGAAATCCAGCTGCCTGCATCCAAGCAGAGACAATACTCTGGATGCAGGCAGATGAGGAGCAGAAGCACAGTGGATTCTCTGCAGAGAAACACAAGCCAAGATCCACCATAGTCTGGCCCTGGCCTTAAAATTGGTAAATAATATAATGTGTGACCAGGGACAGACTGGGGGTCCCAGGGCCCACTGGTGCTGCTGTCCCAGGACTCTTCTCAGGCCAACCCTTGCTGCAGTGGGACCAGCATACTGCACAGCAAATGTGCACATGTGCAAATTTTTTTGCAGCAATCACCCAAAAAAGGGAGGTCATAGCAGGAAGAGACTCCTGTCTCCCAGTGTCCCGTCGTCCCAGTCTGAGGTGAGCTTATAATTTCATATCCTTGAAGTTGGAGATAAGTGCTTAAATGATATTTAAATTATATTTCCATGCTTCTACCTCCATGGTCCCATAAAAAATAGAATTATACCTTGCACTTGCACTGGTCAGATTGTGCCCTAAAATATCCACTAGAGGGCATTCAAAAACCATTTTTTCCCCACAATTCTTGTGCATTTTTGATTGTTAACTGTAAGATGAAAACATCTCACTTTGCAGCACATCACTAATAAAAATTGACATTTTAAATGCAGGCGTCTCCATCAGATTAGATATACAGTAGTCAGGTTGTGTAATGTTTATTTTATTGACTTATCCAGAAAGCGCCAAATTACAGAAAGGCCATCTCCCTAAGGGGCAAATTCACTGAATCACAAAGCTTCTAACGCAAGTGCTAATTCACCAGCGTGACGTCATTTTGCTACTTTGCCAATTTGCCATGGCAAAAATTCGCTAGTGAAGTAGATAGACTAGCGCAAATTTGCACCCTTACACCAGGTGAAGTTGCGCACTTACGAAGGGATGCAACTACCCTAATTCTCTAAGATTCCCATTTTACTGAACGTTACCTTTTGTGCTAGATTTTACTTCGCCAGGTCAGACCTGGCGAAGTTCAATACAACAGATAGGAGTTTGATAAAAAAACTGGCGTCTTCTACTTTGTTTAGGGTGATAGTCTGAAAAATAGTGTATTTTTTTGGGGGATTACCCTCCTTCCCCGCTACATTTCCTAACATATGGCAACTCAACTATACAGTGGTCACATGTTTAGAGCAATAGGACAACTTTATTTTATTTATTAATTAATTAATATTATTTCCTGGGCTGGTGTAGTGTAATGTAGTGACTGTAACATATACTTCTATTATACTTTTAACTTCGGACCGTATGCAAATTAGGCATCCCTATCTTGACTTTGCTTTGCCTGACGAAGTAACGGTAGCACAACTTCACTACCACTCGCTTCGCTTTGCAAATTCACAATTTTGTGAATTTGCGCAGCGCTGGTGAAACTACACCTGGCAAAGTGCAGTAAATGTCGGCGAAGCCAACTCTAGCGCAGTTTTGGCTCTTAATGAATTTGCCCCATTGACTCCATTTTATCCAAATAATCCAGATTTTTGAAAATGATTTCCTTTTTCTTTGTAAAAGTAAAATAGTAACGTGTACTTGATCCAAACTAAGACATCATTAATCCTTATTGGAAGCAACAGCAGTCTGTTGGGTATATTTAATGTTTACATGATTTTCTAGTAGACTTAAAGTATGAAGATCCAAATTACAGAAACATCCATTATCCAGAAAGCCCCAGGTCCAGGCATTCTGGAGAACAGGTCCCATACCTATATTTGTACAGCTATAAATTCAGGATTGAGGTAAATATTTATGCTGTGCATATTTATTCTTAAATATTCCAAAAACCTATTGCCTTCTTTTTAATCTAAATCTGTCTGTTCTGCTAGTTGATGAAAAAAGAAATCCCCAGTAGAAGGGAAAGAATGTTCCTCTCTCTTTTGCTCATAATTCAGCCTACTCACCCTGTGGGAAGTAAAGTTCACACCAAACAATTGCTTTTTCTCCTCATCCAAGATTCCTGAGCACAGAGTCTACAATGAGATGACAGAGGGCCTGTATGCTTCTTTCCCTAGTGGCCTTTCGGCTGTAAGTGGTTTGGGTACTTAATGCAGAACTAACGTATTTTATTTGCAATCTGTAAAACACCTTTTATTGACTTATATGGAAAGGAACAGAAGAGATTTGCAGTAAATTGGCTTTTTCCCTTTATTTAGAGAAGAATGTTTTATTGATGTCTTAAATATCATACATTATTTTAGATGCCAAGAAATCCAAAATTCATTTATTTTAGATTCATTGAAAGCTGTATTTTTTACAATGTCATTACATTTTTATTTCACCTTGGATCATTATTGAATCTCTTTTCCAATTTATCTTCCTGTTCTGATTACATTGTAATTGACATTTACACAAATTTGAAAAGGAGAACCACAAATTGTACCTGAAATTAGTCACATTTTGGTAAATACAATTAAACCATCTGCAGGGACAGAAACCCACTATAGCAGTGATCCCCAACTAGTGGTTCATAATAAAATTATACCAACTGCAGGGACATTCCAAGTCAGATTTCTTTTTTAAGAGGATTATCAACTACTCTGCATTGTCCCAATATATTGAACAGCTTTCAGTTTCCTTCCTTCTCTTTTCCACTGGTGGAACATGGGACTTAATAAAAGAGAAGGCAGAGACACATTATTGCTCACCAGGTGTACAGCCATGTAAAGCGTCCTTTTGATTACCTTTCCACATAGAGGCTACCAAAAGCCAATCAAAGTGCATATTTGTCATTCTCAGGAACTTTTCTCATGCTTGAGTTGCTCCCCCATCTTTTTTTGCATTTGAATGTGGCACTTGGATAAAAAATAGGTTAAAAAATGATAAAAAAAAAGCTGCACCTTGTTCTGATACACTCAAATATCACATCATCTTGTATTGAGGGGTGAGGCACTTTAATACTATCACTGCCCTTTGTGATGTCTTCACAATGACTGTGAATATTTGCACTAGTGAAGTTATGTTTTGCATGGCTAAATCTTTTACCTGGTGAATAGGTTATCACACCATTGGTGGAATCTTTGTTGTATTTATTTCTATCAGGTCCTGCACATACTGCTCTGTGAAGTAACAATTGGAAGCTCTGATTTATTTGACTTTCTTTTACCGCTTTAAAGGAATATTAGATAGTTTCTTTGACTTTCCTGCAACCAGAACCTGACTTAAGTTTTATTTTCAAATGTTGCCCTGTTTAGAATAATATATAAGGAAAACTGTAGATGTTTCCTGATAAAAACATACATGCTCCCCCCTATACAGTATGTTTTGGGCCTAGAACAATTGTCCAAAGGATAACTACTTGGTGGACCTTATCTGCAGGAGCTACAAAATCTTCACTGATGAGTGGTCTGTGCTGGAAGCTGACATTGCTAGACCTTCACCCCTGAAATATCAGTCTGCATGCACACAGACAGTTTTTTTGCTTTACTTTGAAGCTAACAAATTGTATCTGTAATCAACTTTTGAAGAGCCTTAGATACCAACAAAGTTGTGTAATATGTCTATAACAACCTTGTATAGCATAAATTATTTTGTGCATTCAACATTTTTTCCCATATTGTGTAGTAGGTTACAATCTATAGATCTGGATTATCTGTGCCACCTTTAAGTTGAAGCCTTGGTGTAGTTTCATTTCTTGCTAAGACAGTAGGTTACCTGTAAAAAAAAGGCTATATATCATTCTAGTATAAGAAAATGGGATGCAGCTTTATTAACTATAAATAATTAAGACCATTTAAAAAAGAATTCTTAGAATTGCTAATTTAAACTTGAACCACCCCTTAATAGTCAGAGCTTCCATATTGAAAGTTGGTGGTGCATTGCTGAATTATGCAGGTTTTCGGTGGAATGTAGCTTTGATTGATTGATTGATTAGACTATTATAAGCATGATCACTTTTCATCAAGTCAGCAGTCAGTGTCCGTCTCAGTGCATACCAGCTTCTCAGTGGAAGTCAGGATCAAGGAGGGGGATTGACTGTTAGGAGTCCATGAGTGTTGCATAAGAGGGTACTGCCATTTTTGACCCAGCAAAGGAGGGCACCAGAATGTCAAATGGACAGTAAGAAACCAAAATAATGGTCTTGCAACCAATGTCAAATTCTTATTTAGATAACCTAAGTCTACTATCCGTGTCCTGTGGGTCACATGGTCATACCAGCTCTATTCAACTGAATACTTGGGTGAATAAATCAGGCCTTTGTCTGGGCAGCTCTTCAAATGAACACTAATCATTGCACCTACAGTCAACATTAGAAACATGAGCTTGTAATGGTTATGGGAAGAAGCAATATAAAAAAGCAAAAGCAGTGAAATCAAACAATCTTGAACGTCTATGGGGAATTTCTTGTTTGCTGTTTAGTCATTTAGCCTAGACAATAATTCATCCAAAAATGTAAATAATACCTTGAAAGCAAGGACTGCATGTCTAGCTGAATCTGTATTTTTAAATCTCTGCACGTGTTTAACAACAATGTTTTCTGCTACATAACTGAACATTCTAAAGCATTGCAATTACTAATAAACAGCTGTCAGTACGGCAACCTAATACCTCTGTTTGGCTAACAAATGAAATACAGTTACCTACTTGGCTGGTAGACACTATACACAAAAGCATTTCTTAAGTTCTTCTCAGAGTAACACATTCTGGTGAAAACCAAGTGTTATGTTGAATAAAATAGCAAAGTCTTGTATCAAACTGATTTGCATTATTTTTTTAAGCTGTAATCTATTTTTCTGCTTCCTTTGTTCTTCAGTCAAGAAAAGGTCATTGCAAGATTAACGATCGACTACCTTAAAAACAAAGGATACTCTATTATTTACGGCATGTAGTGGCATTAACTAAAATGTATAGAACAATGTGTAGATTATTCTGTAAGGCAAGGCAAACTAGGGTACATTTTAGGGCAATGGCAAGCTGGTTTAGAAAATGTAGGTTGTTATGAAAAAATATATATATTGAAATCACTCATGTTGATGGTTTGTTTGATACAAGTTTGAATGACTAGGATACAACAATTATTTGTTGAATTAACTTCACAGCTAATTCTTTTGGATCATGATGTACACATGAACTATTTGAGAGACACATGGGCTTGTATGGCCAAGGCCATTAAACAAAATAGAAAGAGCACTGTAAAAACCTAACATCAAAGACAATAGTGCAGTTAAGTATGCACAAATCTCCCTACAGCCAGTTGCATGTGAAAGCCCAGTACTTGCTTCAGAATGCATTTTTTTTTTATTTCCATATAACTGCATTCAAGAGCACTCCACCAGGCCTTCCTGCCTCCTATTCTGAATCAAGCATAATTACACCTATTTGTGCAGCGGAACCCTATAACTACCATTACTTCCATCATTTTTTTTGTGTTCTTTCAAATACACAAGGTGAAAAGTGTTCATATTATAAATGTTTATTACACTTTACTGGGAATCCACCAATATTTTCCTGCTTAATTGAGAGATTTTTCTTCAAGAAAAACTAAAATGTACAACATTTTTGATATCTCTCTCTCTTGTTAACAATAATATAAAGTCATCAATGCATGTAAAAAAAAAGTTTATAATTTCAAATAATGTAATTATTGATAAATTAGTTCAGTTTGTGCAAGTGAGTTTGGTCAACTTTGTTTTAATAAAAACTGAGAATAATTTGAGTTTAAGTAAATAACCCCCTAGCAGTGAGAAACAGAATGAGGGTAGTTATTAGAGCAGCCAAAGACACTCCCTCTGTAGTAACAATTCCACCAGCGTAGAGACTCAAGCGTTTGGGCTCAGGAATAGAAGATTCCTGGAGCATGTGACAACTGCTGGGGTGTTATGAACACGACAACTGAAAAGTAAGAGTAACATCTGAAAGTATTTGAAGTAAATGTAAAGTGACTGAGGGATGTACCATCATATCAGCACCTACCAAAGAAATTGTAAAGCAATTCCGATCAATAAAGAATTTCACCTGTTTTTAAGAACCAAGTTATCTTTGAGATCAAGTTCTGTGTATAAAATCACCATGGATAACCTTTCCTCAAACAATACAGTGAGGGCCCACCATTAAGGAATTAGGAAGCAGTCCGTTGTCCAAAAACCGCCAAAAATACTAACATTATTGCCACAGTATGGCACAAAGTAATCCTACTCTTTGTAAAAGTGTCCCTTTAAGAGCATATGCTTCTTGTCTTCTCTTACTCATGTATTCAAGTTGCAGAGGAGTTGTAAAATCATCATTAATGCTTAAGGGATTTCTTTACAAAAGTGAGCCACAAGGACATGACTGTACAGCAGTTCTCTATTCTCGGCCTAATTGCCTTGTCTTACTTCCCTCTAAACAACAGATCATGTCATTACTACAGAAAACTCAGTATTAAATATCAATGAGCACAAAGAGGTGAGGACAATTGTGATTCTGTGTTTAGAGATGTGACACCTTCCATTTGTGGAATTCGATCCCTATGCTCGGTATTATGATACAAAAAGAGCTGATACAAAAGGGACGTTTCCATCTAAACATAATACGTTTCTATGTAAGCAAATGTTCAACCATCTCTCTTAGGCAATCTCAAGCTGCAAAACATCACCATGTTCCTGGTGTAATGGATAGACAGGGGATACATATTATCTTTCTGGCTTACAGGGCAGTTTACCTGCTCATAAAATTTATGATTTATAAACAACTTCTTAAATATTTTATATTTTGTCAGTCTGCGTTATTTCCTTTCTTATTGTTTACATTTTTAAATTTGACACATCGGGGCAGCATTGCATAGTTAATTTGAGATGAAAAAGCTCAAAGTACATCAAGTTCAACCCCTCCAAAGGAACCCCAGTGCACATTTATGCACAAAATTATACAGACCTATCAATGTATACACATATATATATATATATATATATATATGGTATATAAATATATATATATATATATATGTATATTTACTGTATATACTAAATACCAATACCTATACTAACTATATTAAAGATCCGAAGATCACACTAGTAGTGATGGACGAATTTATTCGACAGGCGCAAATTCCCTCGATTCGCTGCTGGCGAATAAATTCGTAATAAATTACGTGACGCGCCAAAAATTATGCGACATGCACCGAAAACAATGCAATGCACGTAAAGAAGGACTCAACGCATCAAAAACAAGATGCGACTCGTTTCGCAAATTTTTCACCTTGGATCTTATGCATGTTCAAGAAATTATAAAAATCTGCCCTCAGCATCATCCAACTGATGCATCTGCAAACTCACTGCTTTCACCATGAAGAACCATCTATGATGCTTCGGATGAAACTTCAGTTCCTCAAGACTAAAACGGTGGCCTCTGGTGTGTTGACCTTTTCTGTTTCTGAAAAAAAATCCCATTCTAGAGGTATGATATCCAATATATTATATAATGCCCTCTAATATACTGAATCATGTCCCCTCGTAAGGACCTATTCTTCAGACAAAACAACCCCAACATACAGCCTTGATATACTGTAGTTTAAATCTTTCATCCCTTCTTAGTTGCACCTCTCTACACTCCACCTCATTAATGTCCTTCTTAAGAAGTGTAGCATAAAATTGGGCTGCATATTCAAGGTGAGGGCTTGCCAGGGACCTACAGTATAAAGAGGCACAACTGTGTTTTTATCCCTCAAGTCCATGTCTTTTTTTAATTTAAGATAGTACTTTGTTTCTACTGACTGAGACTGTTGTTGTTGATTGTGTGGCAATTTATTTTTAACACTTACTGCTTTATTATTAGCCCTTTTTTACTATATGAGTACTGTATAAAGGAGATGTAAAAAACATTAATTGTAGGCAGCGTTATTATTGTTTTACAATAATTACACATTTTCAGTGTTTTTAACATTATTTGTAATTGTAAATGCCTTTCTTTCTATTCTCTGCACTTGTGATGCTGAAGTATCTGTAACATTTACAGTCAAATTTTTAATTTGTGGCATTTATTTCCTAAAACTGCTGAGAAAGGTGGGTAATAGAAATCAAAGACTTCCCTTTTAATCTGTTGCTGCCTGAAGTTCAGGATTACTGAGAACCTCAATTTTCAGGGTCAAAGCATTTTCCTTGATGGAAGAGTTTGTTATAATTCTAACCATGTCCCCTTGGTTATTTACATTTTCAACCCTGCCTTTATAAGGAAACTCAATCATATATTTATGACTAGTGATGGGCGAATATGGGGCATTTTGCTTCACTGAAATTTCGTGAATTTCTACTCGTTTTGGACGTGGGCATCCATTTTTGGACACGGGCGTCCATTTTTGGACACCAGTGTCAGTTTTTTACCCCGGCGACTATTACCGGCATCATAAAAACAGACGCTGGCATCCATTTCTGGATGCCAGCATCCAAAAATGGATGCCGTCGTCCAAATCAAAACACCTGCAAATTTTCACCCAGGCGAAATTTTTCTGGCGTTTCGCGAATGTATTCGCCTATGGCGAATCGCGGGAATTCGCCCCTTAACTATATATATGACTTCTCCATAACTTTCTATCAGGGCTTTCCCCTTTCAACAGAACATGGGAATGTCATGTCAAGCACAATAATTTAGCTTGTCTTAATCCATAGGTCAAATGTGGGAATTAAATAGATTGTTTGAAATAATGCTTGTGGTCAGGGCAGCGCATTTGTTGATCTTGTCAGTTTAATATCACTGGAACACAAAGAATATCCATATCCTATGTTGCAAGGCACTGGAGCATTGGAAGGATTGTGGATTTAACATTCTTCTCTGCAAAGGAAATGAGCTTACATTTTCAGATGAATGACTGCTCCCATTTCTATTTTATTTACTGTTTATCATAAAGGAATATCTTGCATTTACTGGCAATACTATGTTGCTCTTTGCTCCCCTACCATTATTTTTTTACTTATTGTCTACTTGCAGTTCATGTAGCTTCATGTAATGTTTTAGGAATAAGCTTATTATTGAGCCTGCCAAAGGGTCTTCATCAGCCAACTGTCAGAGCTAGCAAAAAGCTATGGCAGCCATCCATAAACTACTATGTTGTGCCTAAAAAAAGCAGTAAATGGGAAGTTTTAATGAATTGCAGATAGAAAATCAATTGCTTGGAGAATTAAATGGAGAATATTTAAGAGGCATAGGTGTTTGACTGTATACAGAGATAGACCAGCTAATAATCACCCATAGTGCTACTACACAATTCCATCTTATTTGCTCTGATTATATTTGCTTTCACTGGTAATGATTTAAGTCTATTTTATTATTATTATTATTAATAATAATAATAATAATAATAATAATAATGATAATAATATTATGCAGTCCTTAATGCTCTGATTCAGCATTTATTTAGATCCCCTGATAATAATATTATACATAAAATATTCAGATATAACAATTACAGTCACCCTACTTTCAGCCTATACCTTAACTTTAGTAATTTAGTTTGGGTCCCTAGTGCTCTTCTTTGAGTTCAGCTAGACTTATACTGCAGGAAGAATAGCCAAACTTCCATGGGGGTTACAGCACCCCTACAGCCATCCCTTTAATGGGGATCTTATGACTTTAAAAAAGTCTTGGCAGTCTCTCTCCTATATCTCCTATTAAAGCTAATGTGAAGGTCAATTTATTTAGGGTTATCAGACAAATCCTATTGCAAATCACAATATCTTCAGATTGTAAATGTGACGCCTGTCATTGATTTCTACATGACCTTGGCAGGTTGGAGATGGTGGATTTTTGGATTTGGACTTTTAGCAGCTTCTATGAAAAATAAATCTCTATAAATTAGCATTTTTCCCCCCCAAAAAAACCTTGACCAGAATAAATTGAGGTTTATTATGATATAAAGAGTGATATTCTGAACAAATTACAATGTTTTCCCTTTTCAATATCTGTGTTTTTGAGTTATTTAGCTTTTTATTCCGTAGCACCGTTTGAACAAATTACCCTAGCAACCATGTATTGATTTGAATTAGAGACTGAAATATGAATAGGGGAGGGTCTGAATAGAGAGCTGAATAATAAAAATGAGCAATAACAATACATGTTTAGGCTAACAGAGCAGTTTTTTACATGGGGTCAACGACACCCATTTGAGAGCCTGAAAGAGTCACGAGAAAAAGGTAAATAATTCAAAAACTATAAAAAATAAATGAGGTCCAATTAAAAATTTGCTTAGAAGTGGTCATTCTATAACATACTAAAGGTTAATTATAGATGAACCACCACTTTAAAGGGCCAGTCCATTTTGAGCAAGACTTCTGAAAAAAGTAAAGGTGGCTGCCTCATAACATACATCCCAATCCATGTGCTTCCCTCATAACCCTAAGGGGGTTATTCATCACAGTCCAAAATGTATCTCATTAATTCTATAAAAAAAATCTGACCAACTCAGAATTGCCAATTGGACCTTATTTATCATAGAAATATCTAATTTTCCCGCCAAGAGGTCCGATCTTGACTTCTACAGGTCTCCAAAAGCTGGGAGATGCCGGATTTTTAGATTCAGACTTTTTCAACAAACATCACATCCCTTTGTTTTTCAAACCTAGCAACACACTGAGACAAAAACTGGTACACCTGAAGGATCCAAATCCTGACGAAAAAAAGCAATGTGGTATGTGCAGTCCAGTGTAGCGAGGAGTGCACTGATCTAAACATTGGGAAGACAAAACAAATGCTCACCAAGTGAATGGCTCAGCATAGGTGGGGGAACTCTACAGGGCAAGACCCGACTTTCTTTTACACTTAAAAGACAAGGGACACTCCTTTAAAGATAGCAATGTCCAAATCTTGGATAAAGAGGACCTCTGGTTTGAAGCAAGTGTGAAAGAGGCGATTCATGTCAAGGTGGACAAACCATCCCTGAACAGAGGGGGGCCTTCAATACCACCTGTCTGCTACATACAATGCTGTTCTCACATCTGTACCCTGGTGGTTTCAGAACACCTCACACATCCATTAATGGAACTCTCACAAGTATCACCTGTTTCTAGGAGTTGCATGACACATTGGCTTGCCCCCGAAAGCTTGTGCTAATTCTGCTGAAATAAATGGCTTAAAGGAAATGTTTCTGGTGTTCTTCCTCCCTTGTGTGTGCTATCCCCTGGGATACTGAATATGAAGATTGGCTTGGAAGTATCCTGAGGAGGTGAATGTTTTGTTATACACTGGTAATCCTATCACAGTAACTACACAGGATCAACAGCTCTGTGAATTTCAGATGTCACCTCTCTGAAGATTTAGCATGTGCCGTTGTGATTGGATTGTTGGAAGAGTCTATATGCCAAGAACTCCCCACACCAGTCAGTTGGCCTGAAGAAGCTGCTTGGATGAGCAGTAAAACTTCTTCATTAAAAAAATATCAACAAATCCTGTTGTTTTTTAATTACTTATATACCATGACCTGGGTGAATGAGAATCTTCATAGCCAACAAGGATGAATTATATCTTAGTTTGGATCAAGTACAAGGGGCAGTTTTATTATTATTATTATTATTATAATAATTATACATAATTATTATTATGATATAATTACATTAATTTGGAGCTATCTAGATAATGGATTTCTGGACTACAGTTTCCATACCTATTATTCACATACCTATGGTGGGCATATTGAAGTGTTATAGCAGCTTTTTCTCTAGGCTTAAAGAGCTACTGACACCTGAAATTAAACTCTTTTTTACATCTATTATAATAACTGGCTTTGAAAGCTACTTCTAAATTTGCCATAAAGTATTTGTATAATGCTTTTACATTACCTGTCTGATCCCCCATGTTCTTGTATGAGGGGGCTGCCATATTTGTGCAGAATAAACTGCACAGGCTTGCAGGACTGAAAGGAAGCTAAGAAGGGAGATAACCTTTGACTGGTACATAGGGCAGTGGGTTTTTTTTTTTTTTTGTTCAGATCTAAAAGTAATGCATTATATTACATTAATTCCCTTTATTATATGAGGGATTTTAACCTGCAGTTTATTTAAGGTGTAAACTGGTCATTTTTGCAAGCCCTTGTCTACATCAAATTTACACAAAAATGTACTATTTATTTAAAAGACATAAAAACCCTGTTCCCTGTTGAGAGATATATGGCTGCCAGAAAAAGACATTGTGAAAAACAAGTTGATTTATGGCATAAGTGTGAATCATGAGGAACTGAGCAGGAAAAATGATCAATGTTGTTTATTGGTTTTGTCTACTTTTGTGGTTGCAATGCCCCTGCATCATCCCTCACATTCATGGGGTCATCAATAAAGCTAATATCTTCCAGGGACTTGAATATCAAGCAAAAAGGGTCTGTTTGTTTCTAATAAAAAAAAGCAGTGTATGGTGTATGGTCATAGTGGTATGAAATGCAAAATGTTTTTGCTAGGCTTTTTTGCATTAATTTCCTGTTTACTTTCAGTGAACGAATAATTACAAGGGAAAATTATCCCCTTTCATACATATTAAGTTGGGCTTATATAAACAATGCATATATTTGATTCAGCCTTATCTTGGCCCATAAATGGAAATGTCTACAACATTAGCTGCATTGGACGCCTCTTACCTCTGGATCTTTTGTAAGTGGAGGAGGAAGATAGAGGTTCTTCAACAAACAACAAGAGGTTTATTGCCAGACTAAGCAAGGTTATTCTGAGTCACAGATCTTTTGAGGTAGAAATTTGTTTATAGAAATATTCAAGATTAACCCTTGCATCACTTTGTAGGATTAAGATAAGTTTCGAGGTTATCAGGTAGTGGTCTGGATCCCAGTAAAAATGTTCAGGGAGTAAATGCTAAGCCTGAATTCTTTCAGCACTGTGGTTTCGTCACTGTGGTTTCGTCACATACTAGGTGAGTTTTGCCTAAGGAGATACCTCCAGTTATCAGTCCTGGAGCACATGGGTAAGGGGGTTATTTACTAAAATCCAAATTGATCTGATTTTTTTAATAAAGAAAGCCTGACCAAGCTCCCATCCATGATTATGCCTCATTAATTAAAATAACCATAAAAACAACCATAAAATAACCATAAAAAATCAGATCGCAGAAAGACTAAAAAAAAAATCGATCGAGAATCGCTCAAGAAATTTTCAGATTATCAGAGTTAAAGGAAAACTATAACCCCAAAATGAATACTTGAGCAACAGGTTATTAATATCATATTAAGTGGCATAAGTAAATATTGCCCTTTTATATCTCTTGTCTTGAACCACCATTTCATGATGGTCTGTGTGCTGCCTCAGAGATCACCTGACCAGAAATATTTCAACTCTAACTGTAACAGGAAAAAGTGTGGAAGCAAAAGACACAACTCTGTCTGATAATTGGCTCATGTGACCTAACTTTATAGTTAGGTATCTTTGTGTGCACTGTTGAATCATGCGATCCCAGGAGGCTGTCCTTTTTTTTTAAAATGGCTATTTTCTATTTAGGATGACCCAATGGCACATGCTACTAAAAAAGTATATCAATATGAAAATGGTTTATTTAAATGAAGCAGGGTTTTAAATATGAGTTGTTTTATGCAATATCTTTTTATAGAGACCTACAGTACATTGTCCGTGGGGTATAGTTTTCCTTTTACCCAGCACAGACCACAATATATTCAGATTGGGATAGGGACATCTGTCATTGACTTATACATGACCTTGACAGGTTTAATATGGCAGATTTTTGGATTCTTGGTTTTAATAGCATCAGGGATTTTTTCCACAAAAAATTGAGTTTTTGCCCCAAAAACGCCCTACCAGAGTTTTAGTAAATACCCCTAAGTCTTACTATCTTATATTCTTTAAATGTAGTGTGACAAAAGCAATTGTAATGGCCTGCCTGGAGTTGAACCAGGGACCTAATGTTTCTGGGCTGTTTAACTTACCATTGCTCTATGTGAGCAGTCAGGTTTTGCCCTGGTTCACTCCCCTTGCTATACATGTAACTGCAAGTAAGGCAGGGCTTTGTTCAGCTGTTATCAATCTGGCCCCATGTGATCAGCGTAAGCCATTAGACTGCCTATAAAGACCCCTGCCCTGCACTGAATCATTGCCCAATATAGGTTCTGCTATTGTGAGTTCCTGGGTGTGTTTCTACTTTATGCTAGTGTTTGACCTTCTTGCCTGTGACCTCGACTACGCTTCTGTCCTGATTTGGTACTGTATTGTCTGATCCTGGTTATTGACCCGGCCTGTCCCTTGACTACGCTCTTGTCCTCCATTCCTGTACCACGTGCGGTTCCCTTGCTCGCCCAGAACTCTCCCCCTAGTCCTCTCACATTAAGACCTGGCGGCATCCAATTAGCTGAGGGCTCCTCCCGAAGTGAAAGGCGGCTGTTAAAGGCAGAAGAGTGAGCTGTGACCGGGACCTTGGGGTTTGTTCTGGGTTTTGGGACACCAATCATTACAGCAATCCTATATCTGACTAAACCAGTGGTATAACTGCAGAGGAAGCAGACCCTGCACCCGCAAGGGGGGTCCGGGGCTACAGGGGTCCCAGTGGGGTTCTGATTCTTAGGAATTATGAGCTGTGAGAGGATTGTGGGTGACCAGCAAGATTGTGCAATGGGGAATCAAGGGTGACCTGTGAGTATATGTAGCTGGGAATCTTAGGTTACCTGCAATTATTTGCAGAGGGGCCCTAGATAGAAATTTTTGCAGGGGGCTTGGGCAGCCAAAGTAACACCCCTTGTTTAAACCTTGTTCATGGGGTCCCTGCTTCTCAACTTCTCTGGAAAGTTTATCCCTTTAATGTAAGACTTAACTAGGCCAAGCTCCCATGTATACATCCACCTGGGTAAATGTCAGGGTAGGCCTAGTAGGCACCCTAGGGAAGTAGTAGGGACCAAGGAGGAAGCTTAGGGGTTAAGGTCCAGGCAAAAGGCAAAATAAAGTCCAGGCAAGGTCAAAATACAGAAGAACAGGACCAAAATACACCCAGGAACAAATAGCACACAATTCCTATAATTGGGTGCCATAATGGCGTCCAATGCGCCTTTAAATATTTAAATTTGGTGTAAAAAACCAGACGCGACGTGATGACATCACTACCCGGCGCCGTGGTGGCTATGGGCACCGCCATTGTGGAAGCAACGCCGGAGGGGAGAGGACGCGCCGCCCGGAGCTGCAGGTAAGCTTCCAGGCGGCGCAATCCTGACAGTACCCCCCTCCTCACGGCGGGCCTCAGGACCACCAAGACTGGGACTGTGGAAAAAACATAGAATAATGATCAACAATAAAACAAGAAACTAACATTGGAAAACAAGCAGGAGCATAAACAGTAAAAGGAATAGGCATCGAGAGCAGTAAATGAGACAGTAAGAAGACAAAATTTAGATGACGAAGAACCACCCCAGTGTCCCAGTGGGGGTCTGCTTCCTGGTGGCAAAACTCAAATATTTCTTTTTTTTAACTAACATTTTTAGAGGTTTATTAAAGGAATAGGCAGCGAGAGCAGTAAATGAGACCCCTTAGAGACTATAGACAGCGAATGCTGTTGGGGAAAGTCCACAGGAGCCGTAGGCTGCAAAGGCTGCAGGGAAAGTCCCTCTGGAACAGAAGGTTGCAGAGACTGTTGGGGAAGCCCCTCTGGAGCTGTAGGCAGCCGAGGCTGCTGGGGAAGCCCCTCTGGAGCAGAAGGCAGTGGAGACCGTTGAAGACCCAGTTGCTGAGGGTTGGCTGGTCCTGGGGTAGAAACCAGCTGAGAGACAGGCAAGTCAAAGCAGTGGAGTGACAAAGAAGCAATGACTCTGTAAGGGAGAAAGGCTGAAGCTTGTCACTACCCTGTGCCGCTACCTACGTGGCGGCTATGGGCGCCGTCATTGTGGAAGTGACGCCGGAGGAGAGAGGATGTGCCGCCTGGAGCTGCAGGTAAGCTTCCGGGCGGCGCGATCCTGACAGTAAGAAGACAAAATTTAGATGACGAAGAACCACCCCAGGGCTACAGGTGTCCCAGTGGGGGTCTGCTTCCTGGTGGCAAAACTCAAATATTTCTTTTTTTTAACTAACATTTTTAGAGGTTTATTAAAGCCCAATGCTGCAAAACGCCAGACCTGCTGAGGTTGTATATAAGTCAATTGAAGAGGTCCCTATCCTATTTGGAAGTTTCCGTGGTTTGCATTGGAATTACCTCAAAAATATGACTGGTTTTTAGGGCAAAAATTCAGATTTTTGGGAAAAAGTCTTAAAATAATCGAACATTTTACTCGCACCATTCAAATCAAGCATTTTTAATAATAAATAAGGTAAAATCTGGTATGGGAGTTTGGTTGTAGTTTTTGAATCCAAATAATGAGATCATTTCAGATTTTAGAAAATAACCCCCTTAGTGAAATCTATTACTACATTTTAGTCCCCCTGGAGAATATAAGCAAGGAGAAACATTTAGGGGTAGATACACTAAATTCACTTGAAGGATTCGACGTTCGATCGAACTTCTAACGTAGGATTTCTTCTTTTGGTCGAATATGTGAATTTTGGCATATTCGATCATCGAATAGGATATGATCGAATGATCGAATACATTCGAATAGATTCAAATGAACGAATATTCAATCATTCGATCATTCGATCAGTGAAGGATTTTATCTTTTAAGCTTATTCGATCGCAGTGTTCAATCTTTCAAATTGTACGAATGATCGAATGATTTCTTCGTTCAGTCGAATGATTTATTCGACTGATCGAATAGGTTTTTATTCGATAGTTGAATGATCGAATATCGAATAAAAGGTAGCCTAGAACTATTCGATTAAAGTTCGAAAATCGAATGCTAATCGAATATCGAATAGAAACAAATAATTTTTTGGGAATAATAGTAAATTTGCCCCTTAATGTACTGTATATCCTTTAGTTTCATTATACTGTATTTTCACTGAGAAATCACAGAAATGTAAAGAATTCAATTTGCAGTACAAAGGGATTAGTCGACCAGGATATACCCAAAATGGTTGATTTTCATTTTGAACAAAATAGAAGTCACAGTTTATACAAGATAAATAGTGAATGCATGGCTCCATTTTTTATAAAGGCATGAAGAAGACAGAGAATTATTGAGTAATTTCTTACGGGCTGGAAACCATTTGCAGCACTAAAAACTAAAATTGTAGCTGAGAATGACAAACGACATGTGTCCATCACACTTAAACCTGAACAGGCTTGCAATAATCCCATTTATATTGCTCTGCTGGAAGGCAAACAAAGCAACAACCACAGAGACATTAGACTTTTAATCAACAGAGATGATAAGTATAAATTCATTCCTCAACCCAATAATTTTCCCCCAGCCGATTACTGCAGATAAGCAAGACTATTTGAAAAATGTAAAAAATCCAACTCATTTTGGAGGGTTTGTCACCCTTAAATCAGTTTGATCATATGTAGAAAAATAAATATTAAATACCACGAGAAACACATGAAAAAACAATAATAAACCAGTAGTTTATGATATTGTGTCAGATTTTAATGGACATATTTATATCAGCATTATCTGCTGCCATGTGCAGAAGCAAGGGAAAGCGGCTGCCTGGGTTGGATTTAAATTATTTGATAGACGAAGATGAGAAAGAACAGACAAACTGATAAGTTTTTGAAAGGGTCACTTTGCTTTTCTTTCACCTACAACAATAGCTATTGCTAGAAACAGATCTACATGCCTAATAAATACAGGTATAGGATATGTTATCCAGAAACCCATTATCCAGAAAGTTCCAATTACGGGAAGGCCATCACTGAAATAATTCTGTTTTTTTTTTTTTTTTAAATAATTCCTTTGAGACAATTTGCAATTGGTTTTCCTTTTTTTATCATTTGTATTTTTGAGTTATTTAAGCTTTTTATTCACCAGCTCTCCAATTTAGAATTTTAGCAATCTGGTTGCTAGTGTCCAAATCACCCTAGCAATCATGCATTGATTTAAATAATAGGCTGGAATATAAATAAGACATGGCCTGAATAGAAAGATGAGTAATAAAAAGCATAAATAACAACTTATTTGTAGCTTTACAGAGCATTTGATGGGATCAAGTGAATCCCATTTTAAAGCTGAAAAGAGTCACAAGACGGCAAATAAGTAAAGCAACTATAATAAATAAATAATGAAGATCAATGGAAAAACTGCATAGAATTGGCAAATCTTTTACATACTATGGGACAGATTTATCAAGGGTTTAATTGTAAATTCGAAATTCCACGTCTCTGTCTCTCCCCTCCTTTTCCTCGTCCGTGTCCCCCTTCTGCTTCCACTGTTCGTCTCTCTCCCACACTTTGTCTGAGTCCCCCTTCCACCTCTGTGTCTCTCTCCCCTCCTTTGTCCATTTCCCCTTATGCTTCCCCCTCCGGATCTCTCTCTCAGTGCTGACCCTTCCCCTCCTGTTTGCATCTCCCTCCCCATCCCCATGTGCGTATAAGCCCATATCGCGAATATGCATACTCTAATGCGGCTGGGCAGCATGCTGCCCCTGAATTTATGCCGCCCTAGGCCCAGGCCTATGTGGCCTTGCCACAAATCCGGGCCTGTCTGTGGTGCACTTGATGCAATTGTGACCAATGCTTTTTAAAGAAATACATGCACATACAGGTGCACTTTGACACAAATTAGGCACAATATCACTGAAGACTTTCTTCAGATGTTTTGGTTTTTAAAAAACATTAATGCAGTTAACGTTCAGTTCAGAACAAGAGGTGTGATGGAGGCAGTGGTGCCAAGTACAACTATGGGGAAGTGCAAGGAATGGCTTTGGATGCAAATATTCAAGAATGGCAAACATTTGCACAAATGCACCAAAAGCCTAGTGAACACAACTGCAGTTTTCCTTGTAAATCTCTTTTTCTACAAGTACAGTATCTCTGTCATTTGGATCTTAAGTCTCTGAGAAAACATGTAAACATTAAATAAACCCAATAGGCTGGTTTTGCTTCAAATAAGCATTAATTATATCTTAGATGGGATTAAATACAAGCTACTTCTTTATTATTACAGAGAAAAATGAAATAATTTTAAAAAATATGGATTATTTGGATAAAATGGAGTCTATGGGAGATGGCCTTTTTGTAATTCAGAGCTTTTTGAATAACTAGTTTATGGATAATGGATCCCATTAATTTAATGATTATGAAATAATTTTAACCATGTATGGGGCAATATACAAAGGGTCATGCCCTGTCCTATGGCCTGACTGTGATGCAATTTGCAACTTGTGCTAGATTCTGAAAATACGTGTAAGCATAGACTACATAGTACATTGCCCCCAGAATCATCTGAAAAAAACTCTGCAGAGTTTTTTATTGTTTGAAAAATCAAAATATTGGGGGAAGACTTACGTGAATGGCAGGTAAATACGTGGAGGCCTATTTAATAAAGGTCGAATTTTACATTTTGAAACAACAACTAAACTCACTGTCTCTAAAACCACAAATGCCATGAAATATACTAAAAGATTTGAATGAGCAGAAAATTACACTGACAAGCCAAATAAATAAATAAAAATACCTCTAAAAATTCCAATTTTTCTAACAATTACTAGAACTTTTGCTAAAAATCTGAATTCATTCAAGCAGTTTTTAACAGAAGTTTTTTACACTTAAAAAAGTCAATGTTTAGAGATTCATAGATTAAAAAAACTAAATGTGATTGTTAGTAAATGGGCCCCTTAAAGGTCCATTTGTCAACATCATCATTTCAGCACAAACCAAAAAAAAAAAAAGAATAATGCACTAAAAAAAGGAAAGCCTCTAGTTTTTTTAGACAATTACTAACAAAACAAATGCAGAAAACCTCTAGAAGTCTAAATGGCTAAAAAGTTTTGAATTAGAGGTTTTTTTTCATTGTTTTTACAAAAATTTTGAATATAAAAATACAAGTCGTAAGAAAAATTGAAATCCGAAATTAGTAAATAGGCCCCTTAATGTGATAAAATCTACCCCATGTGCTTAGGTCATCATTTGCACAAATGTATGCTCCTTAGTGCTCTTTTGCAAACATCATTCTTTTTTTAAACAAAAATTATTTTTATGTACAAAATTAGTTTTGCCTGCCCACAATCGATTGTGCAGAATTTTACTGTAAAAACATAATTAAAATCAATTTTACCAGCACAAAACTTGTTTGGTGACAAAATATTTTTGTCCTCAGAAAATTAAAATTATGACCATGAGAATATTTCTATTTTACTGTGTGAACATATTCATGTCTTCATTCTATTTAGATGTCTAATATTATATGCTACTCGTGGGTTTTTCCCTTCAATACCAACCCTCGACATTCATATACTATACATGTCCAGTCTTCTAAAGCATGTTACTAAGTGGCTATACAACAACAGACTATTTTTATAAAGCTGTTGTTTCCAAACTGCTTCCTCTTCCCAGCAACATATGGGAAATATATGAAAAAACACAGATGACTAAACAGAGAATTGATATTGTTTACAGTAGCTTTAAAACAGTGACACACACACACACACACATATGTGTGTATATATATATATATATATATATATATATATATATATACAGAGTATATATATATACAGAGTGTTGGTTGTGTTCCGGGTTTTGCCTTTTCTCAGGAACAACATGTTACAAATTCTTCAGGTTAAATCTTGAAAGCATCCCCAACCCTTTAAAAAATCTTTAGTTAATGTCCTTGCACTCTATGGTAAATTACTTACGACTATGTTAATTGATTGCCTTTTGTTGCAATAAATTACAGGCACAAATGGGATTCTTCATCTGGAAAACTCAGGATTATGGCAAGACCATCTCACATCAAATAATTCTAGTTTTAGGTTTATATGTTTTTTATCTGTCATAATAAAACAGTACCATGTTGCTCACCAACCCATAAGTTGTTTCTACCCATGACCTTAAAGCAGGTGCTTATTATTGAATTCCAGGGATGGAGAAAAGTCTCGGTTGCAAAATCACAGCCCTTATTTGGCACCTCCAGGAACTTTTTTTATGCTTGTGCTGCTCTCTTTTTATACTTGAATGAGGCTAACAGGTAACAGAGGTTGGGGACCCTTGGTCTAGGAGAATATTTGTTAATAATAAACTCATTATCAAAACTCAATGTCCTATGTTTAATATCATCAATTTAAAACATATATTCTTGTTGTACCTACAGGTATGGATCTGTTATAAACTTCAACTCCTGAAACTTTAGAAATATAATCAATTAAAAGTTTCATTTCTGAAATAATCTGTCTTTACTCTTAAATATTACCCATCTCTTTTCATGCATGAGTTGGAGTGAGATTGACAGCTCTAATATATCATAGGTGTGTGCTTGATTTGGCTTGACAAATGTATTAGAGCTAACTGTCTTTCTGTTAGCTGACAGTCACCCTCAGAACTTGCTTGCTTGAGGCAGCGGGCATAACTGTGGGTGTGCAAGTTTTTCTTTGACTCTAGTGATAAAGAGCAACCACAGAGATGCAGATGTTCAAGGAGTAGGACAATAATAACAATTGGTGGTTATCAACTAAGAGATGGTAAACCTATAGCAATATTGAGTTGTGCTGAAAGACAAATTTGATGAATAATAATAAAGTCACCATGATTAGATATGTAAGTAGAGTCCAGAAAAGTAATGGGGAGAATTTCTCACAATGAGCCACAGTATATATTAGCTCAAAATGATGGACAAACAAGGCCTAACGTGTTTCATGCCTTTTGTGGGGGTTGCCCTTTAGAATATAAGGAAATAAATCCATTAGGCCTTGTTTGTTATGTCCTGATACATGATTTTGTACTTTTAATCACTCTTACTTAGATTTTTGGGGACCTCACATTGTATAACCTCTAACATTTTATTACTTACCCTCTTGAAGCCAAATGGATGTACAATTTAGTAAACTGCATGGTAACTGAAAAACTTATCATGGTTCGCTGCAGCACATTTATCATTTATAGAATTCTTTCAAATGTAAGCACGTTATTTTTATCCTGACATGATTTCCCTTTAAGCTTTCATTTACAGTATCCAATAAAAGTTCTTCTGAAAGTTTCATTAGTTCACTAAAGCATTTTATGTCAACAGTCCCTACAGGACCTCAAAGCCTTTAATGGCATAATAAATACAAGACAAGCGCAATGAGAAACAAATGTAAAATCAAATATTTTTAAATCCATGGCTCAATCTACAAGAGGGGCCAGGTATTGATACATTCTACAAGATGTATAGGATTCTATCAGCACTTCCTTCTACAAATGAAAACTTAGATCCAGAGTGAAAAATGCAGCCAAGGGTGGAGCTCTCCTTGGTTCTAAACAGATCGATAAATCTCTATTAAATTAAATAATCCCTAAAGTGCTCTTAGAACCAAACTAAAAACACAGAACAGCAAAACAAAGCAATGGAATTATAGCTAACAGTGACTTACAAACCCATAAATCTTTTGGACCCAGTCCTGACAGACAGATCTATGCAATAGAAATGCAATTAGGAATCTTGTTCTGAGTGTTAATAGGAATTTATTATAGTTATTCCTTCACAGAGCTACTTATTATACTCTACACTGTGCAAGGAATTTTTCAAGCACAACAGCAGCCATATGTACTGTTTTAATGTATGATAATATATCCTGAAAGTAGAACACACCCCTCACTATCACAGCCCTCATTCTACTTGTTGGCAGGGCCTTCTGCCCAGGCGACCAGATAACCAATGATCTAATAAATAATTCTCCCTGAGGTGGTGGACCCTGATAACATAGCAGTATGGGACCCCATGATTTCTGATGGCAGTCCTGATGGGAGCATGTTAAGTCAAAACTTCAGTTAGCTAGGCTAGAAAATACCAAACTTAATTTCATGAAGTACAGTATGTTGGTTGTCTTGAGTTTCCATTGAGAATTCATTTGTATGGACTGAGTGCTGATGGAACTGACCAGTGATAGCTGCAAGTGAATCATTTAACATGCAGTTTATTGTACCAAGGCTTATTAACTGTGATTCCTATTTGTTTTGCACTATTTTAACTGGTACTTTTGAATATTGTGGCTGCTCATTGATTTTCAGGAACTGTTTGAGTGCTCCAATTCTTGATGAAGAATTTCGAAGAAAACTTTAATGCATTTTATTAGATACTTTTGGATTTTGAGTGGTCTTATTAATTATATTTTATAATGTCTATGAACTGGTATACTGGCCAGTCACCTATTGATTTACAATGCATTTTTATATTGAATAAACAATATTAAAATTCCACAGCACCTATTTATATTTTGCAATTCCTTTTTGAATTTGTGGTTGGTTGGAACCACTAATTTGTGAAATTAAAACTATTATTATTACCTTGAAATTTTGTCTTGGGCTCCACTTGCACCAAGTTCAGCCTTGTCTTTTTTCTTCTATATGCATCTTCTAAACATAGGTTGTCAAACCTGAAACTCAGATTCATCCCAATAGTGTCACAAAGAGTGAAGGAAGATCTTTGTAGTTAGGGTTTATGCTCTTGTTGGGAGAATACACAAACATGGATAGATAGATAGATAGATAGATAATAGATAGATAGATAGATAGATAGATGATAGTCATAGTGTTTTCTTGTAGTTGGCCAGGGGTGCCAAGTTTTCCTAGTCTATAAATAGTCACCATGTGGTCTTTCCTTGGACCCACTTGCTTGAATGGATGGTTGGTGACTGAAAAGCCATAGAAATTGATATAGGCCTCACAAAGAAAATATCTCTAATAACTAAGTTTTGAAGGGAGATCAGGGTAGTTAGCAGAGCAGTCAGAGTCTCAAACAAGGAGACCAGAGAGGTTATTGTGCAACAGTGTCATCCGCAAATATGGGGTCTCAACTGGTTATGCTCAAGAATATGAGATTCCTGGATAAGGCTAAGGTACAGTGGCACTGAGAGCAACTGCTAGTGTACAGGACTAGTTCACCTGTAAGTGAGTACTACCACCGGGTGTCTGCAACTGCAATGCCTGTGTAATATCGTTTAGTGAAAGATGTTACACAGGCATAGCAGGCATTGTCAGAATTATCTATAAAGAGATTGATCATTATATTGGAACAGAGCCACCAAAGAGATTGTGTAATATCTAGCAGCTGCAAGAACAAGTGGCACCCAAGTTATTGTGAAATCAGAGACAGAGAGTCCTATAAATGTGAGCACCCCATTTTCTAAATAGAGTTTCAGATATATAAAACCTTTGTCATTGCATTTACTCTACTATAGTTGTTGGAATATTCAGCATACTAAACATTCATCTTCACATCTTATGGAACCATCCTCCACAGCTCTGAGCCCCTAAAGGGAACCTTCCCCATTTTTTATAAACCACTGCTTTAAGGTCCCACAAACTATTCATTGTTAAATATTATACTGATGTGATCCTACTGTCAAAAATGCAGCTAAATAATAGTTTTGGAACTCAGAACTTCAAAAGTGCTGTGAGTGCATGAACATCCTTATTAAAATGAAATATCAACAGACAGATGGGCAACTGCAAGTGTAAACCTTTTACGAGATCCTAAACTTTTCCTGGATTGATGAAGATAAAACAGAATTCTGATGGAGAAGCTCATATGCTGAGTACAATAAAACAGCAGTAACAGGGAAAAAGACAAATCGGGTGACAGCTGTATACTAAAAAGAAGGGTTGGAAATTTATTTCTCAGCTGTATTAATTCATAATGTATCTTCATAGTATTTCCTATGTTCAGAGATGCAGCACAGCAACCAGGAGATCACTTAAGTCAAAGCGATTCAGCCTCCAACCATCCAGCTGTTCTTACTGACTACAGCAAGAAGCATCCCTTGACACCCCTTGCTATTTCTGGCATTGTTTGTGCTATTTTTACATTCATCTTACATCTTTGCTCAATGGCAGGTATACATCTGATGCCTGCTTAGGGACTGATGAAATTCAGCACCCCCAGGAAGGATGGACCCAACTAATTTCAACAGTCAAAGTCACTTCACAAGATGATTTTGGGAGTGGGGTTCAGGGGTAGGTTTCAGCATTTTTTTTCCTCTGCAGCTCCCTTCCCAACCACCATCATCAAGTTCTGGAACTAGCAGTGGGGAATTCTTTGAGAACCACTGCCCACTTGGACCCCCAATGCCCATGAATTGAAGTAACTTTGCAGAAATCCTAGCACCCCATACAACTACTGTAAATATTTATGGCTACCCCTCTCCCAAATCAACATAGCTGACACTTTTACAACTGCCACCAGAGCCCAATTGCCTTGCCTGTACTATAACTCTTAAGCAGAATAAACAGCTTCGAGATTTGGATTTTTTTTACATTTTAAATTTGCAAAAGTATTTAAAGGAGAATTCAACCCTTTTATTAAATACCCCTACCCTTAATAGACCCTCCCCCAAGCCTACCTGGTACCCCTGGCAAATGTTCCTAATTTTTTACTTAACCCTTAGTGCAAATTATGTCCTTGGGAGTTCATGGACACTATCTTCTTTTCTTCTTCAGAATCAGAGCAGTGTTTTTGTTGCATGCAAAGTTGGAGCAATCTGTTGAACAATCCTGAACAACTGTTCATGTGCTGAAAAGTTTCCAAAAAATGTTTCAGAAACTTAAGTGACTTTCGGCACATGTGCAGTTGTTCAGGTCTGAAGATTACTCCAACTAACATGCACCGAAACTCCACTTACTACACAAAGAATACAGAAGAAAAGAAGATGGCACCTGTGAACTCCTGAGGACAGAATATGCACTTAGGGGAATTTGCCCTGGGTACCAGGTAGACTGGGGAGGGGGGGTGAGGAGGAAGGGATCTCTTTAGGGTAGGGAGTATTTAATAAAAGGGGTTGAATTCTTCTTTACATGCAAATTACTTGAACATCTAAACACTTCTCTTGAATCAGTGTCTTTGTTTCTCAAAATAACTTTGAAATTAACTGTACATTAGTAGTGATGGGCGAATCTCCCGCGATTCGCTTCGCCTAAGATTCGGCGAAAAATTCGCGAAACGAGTCGCGGGGCGCTTTTGACGCGTGTCGCGTCAACTTTGACTCGCGTCGCGTCAACTTTGACTCGCGTCGCGCCATTTTCGGCGTGTCGCGTCGTCTCCGACGCGCGTCGCGTTATTTTCGGCGCGCGTCGCGTCGTTTTCGACGCGTCGTGTCAAAAACGACGCGCGACTCGTTTTTTTGGCGAAATTTCGCTTGCCGACTCAACCTTTGATAAATATCCCCCTACGTCTACTAGAAAATCATGTAAACATTAAGGGGCAGATTTTTCAATGGTCGAATTTCGAAGTGATAAAACTTTGAAAATCGTCCATCGAAATTTTCAAAATGTTTTTTTGACCATTTTTCGATTGAATGAAAATCATTCAATTTGAAAGTTTCGAATGATTTTTCACCAAAAAAAAAAAAATAATTTTTAAAAGAGACAGTTCTGCAAAATTCAAATGTATAGTGATGGGCGAATTTATTCGCCAGGGCCGAATTCGCGGCGAATTCCCGCGAAGCGTCGGAAATGTCGCGACGCGTGTCGTAAACGCCACAACACATCTGAGATGATGCGACGCGAGTCGAAATATGTGCCGCAACTCGTTTCCCAAATTTTTCGCCAATTTGCAAATTTCGCTGGAAATTTGTGAATTTTTCGGCTGAACGGAATAGATTCATCCATCACTATTGAATTCAATGATTTAGTTTTTTACATTTGAGGTTTGTTCTTTTTAAATCGGAAAATAATTGATTTGTGAGTTCAATCGAGATATAAAAAAAAATTTACAAAGCTCCAAAATTTGATAAAAGCATGAAGATCCAAATTTTGGAAAGATCCATTCTCTGGAAAACGCCAGGTCAGGAGCATTCTGGATAACAGGTCCCATAACTGTACATAGCTAGGCTATTACTTTTTGATAAACTGTTAAATTGTATGCGCTTCCCGTAATAAATTATTTCACCAACTTCAAGTCTTCCTCTCACTCCCAAGCATTTTTTTTTTTTGTGTTTCTTGTAAGCTCCTTAGAATGTATCGTTCAACTTGTAGGCTATATCCCTGCCTAATTAACACTCACAGGGTCCTCCGGGCATTGTCGAGTAATGATTTTTATCCTCAGTGCGGGGTTATTGGTGATCCTGTCTATATGTGCCGATGTTCGTTCACAATGGAGTCCTGCTTGCAATCTTGTCTGCTGTCTTGTGTTCCACTGCTCTTGCATCTATTGTTTCACTTTCTGGATCTTCTGTCTCTCCTATGGATTCTCACAAGGATCGGATGGTGCACAACCAGCGCCGTGGGCTGGAGAATCGTTCGAGCAACAATGAAGAAAGCTGAGATAATTGGATTTAGTTTATTCCAATACGTATAGTAATACACGCTTACATTAAAAACTAGAATCCTCAGCCTAATGCGTTTCACGATTGGCTCACTTCATCAGAGGCTGATTCCTTTTTGAGGTTACAAAACTTACATAAAATAGATACTGATACACTCAAAGACTACCCTTTCTCTGGGTGCCAAGGCTCCTCATGCCAGCTGTAAGCAGGTTTAAAAATCTGATTATGTGACAACTGCATTGGGCATTGGAGAACTGGGTGTTCTGCCTTGTACATGAAGAAGAGTAGTCAGCATCGATCCTCACTCTATGTAGTAGTGGTGCACGTTCCCACAATGGCCACTTTCCATTGGCAATACTGTGTAGTAGAAACTTTTAAAACAGCACCATCAACTTTAAATATTTAAAAAGCCTTTATTAATGCTTTTTTGGGCATCACATCACATGCAGCCTTTTCTCAAGCTGGATAAACTTGTTCATAAATGGAGAAGCCCCCGGTAGGTCATTACCAATGAGAGTATTTTTGATTCCTCTTACATGTTCATATCTATTGCTGCTCTTTCCTCTGGGAAACAAAATATGGAGAAGATAAATATTTCCTTATGCAGTACTTGAGCTGGCATAATGCCTCAGCGCTGAATTCCCCTTGCATATACTCTAGCTGCATTAAAAACTGACTGAATTCCGTGATATGTTCTGATATGCTGCATAGTGCAGTAAATGAATTTTTAAAGCCAAATGCTATGCTTGGGGAATTCTAGACTTGCATAACATTAAGAATAGGAAGAATGCCAAGGAGATAACACAGTAGAGGTAAAACACCTGGCAACATTACAACAAGCTTTAGTATAAATATAGATAAATACATTGCTTCTTCATTTAAACAAACACAGTCATATTATATATACAGTAAGGCTAGCAATGGCTTTGGCAGAGAAACAATTCTCCTCATTCAGTCTGAGACCACACTTTTGCTTTTACTGATTCTGTTTTTACTACAATACAGTATTCATCAGAATAAATTGTTTATTTTTATACAATACAAAAATCCTTTAAAACATAAGAGTGTTATGATAGCAAGGGTGTGGGGTCAACATACTTGACATCATGGATTGGGTTCACCAACAGGGTTGGATTAAGATTCAGAATAGTCATTTTAAGTAGGAGGCCCAAACAGTCCAGCACAGACCCTCTAGTTTTGGACAGGGTAGTGGGAGATGACATCACTGGGCTGGGTGGTGGCATTATGGGAACTGAGTGCTACCATCACAGGGAGGAGCTAGAACATGACTACCAGTGATTGGCCAATCACTACCCAGGTGCAAATTTCCCCTATGTTTATATAGGAGCCCCACTGACTAACTCAGAGTTAGACAAAGCAGGAAGTTGGGTTCTGCTACTGTATGTATGTTAGATATCCACTCAATCCAGCCTTTATACATTACATTTTTGGCTAACTAACTATATTAGAAACATTTAGAAACATTTTATTTAGAAACATTTTATTTTGCACAGCCTATCTATTTACCCAGTTTTTATTTTTACACTGATCCTTTTACTGTTTATAGTGTGACACTTTATCATCTCTACTGTCATATGTTGTGATCCCAGTGCTTGCCACTATCAAATATTATGCCCATGTAGAATAAAGGGCACGATGTTTGTCCAGTAGCAGTAACCCTTAGCAGCCTGTAAAATGTTTGCTTTTAAACAGGTGACCAGTAAATTTTACCTGCTGATTGGTAGCTATAAGCTATTGCACCTGGGTAAACATAGTGCCTTTTATACCATAATCCCATATGCCTCTTGTTTCTCCAGTCCTAACTGTACAGCCCTCAATATTTAGTACTTATATTTATAAAAATGATAATTTTGTCTTCCATTTTAAAACCCATTTTAATTTAAACAAGCATTTAATGATTTGTACTGTCAAAAACAGCAGATGACGGGTTTAATTATCTGTTTTATTAGAATTATGTTGCCGTAATTATGGGAGATCTCAAGGACATACACTTTCTTGCTACATCATTTCAGTTACCTACTGTGATACTGTACACTTTTATAGCCAGCAAAAACCATGATGAAGCTATGCGAAATAAAACTGGTATTTATGGTTGCTGTAAATTGGTGTAAAGGTTTGATAACTTCCACCTCATTAGTGTTAATTATTTCATAAATCACAGTCTAAGCCAAGTACTTTTCATCATCATTGTGTGAAAGAAATGTTCAACAAAAAGGGTTTTGTTTTTACATGGACTCCTTATTTGCTTGGTGGAAAATAAATATGTTGTATGATATCAATTTAGAAAATTATTTATTATTGGTAATAAGTCTAGCATATCATACAATTTCTACCAAATGGTAGACATTTTCTACCAAATGGATTCCATGCAAAAACAAAACCCTTTCTGTTGGCCTTATTCATAAAAATTACATGTTAAAGGGATAATAACAGAGACATTATAATTTTAGAAGATATTCAAATTCTTTGAAATCCTTTGAAACAATTCAATCACAAAAAATGTGATTCAACTTGATTTTGAGTTGTACAAAAATATTACATTTACTAGAACATTTATAAAGAAAAATAAAATAGGAAAAGTTTGAGTTCTTTAATTCACTGAAAACCCCCTGATCACAACAGAAATTGTATTGTTTCATTCACTTTTGCAAACTTGTTTAAAAATACTAAACAAAATGTATCATCATTATTATTGAAAATATACCTGCCACAAATGTGTGTGTATAGGTTTTAGCTGACAATTGATGAATATCTAAAATTTGAAAATTTGAAATTTAAATGGGTAGTTCACTTTTAATATGTTATGGCTAATTTTAAGCAACTTTTCAATTGGCCTTCATTCATAGTTTTTTTTTATTAATTGCCTTCTTCTGACAGTTTTCTACTTTCAAGTTGGGGTTACTGATCCCATCTAGATCAGGTTTTGACAGAAACATAATTTCTTTCAATTCTATATTGCAGATGCCTCTTAACCTTTAGTATACTGGTTCCTCCCAATCAAACAATTTTAACATGATTTTATGAAATTTAGGTAAGTAAACTGGCAGGCCACCAAACCAAGAAATTAGGCATATTATTTAAATTTATGCAAAAATTTTGAATATGCAAATTAGTGTTCAGATTAGGTTCAAGATTTGGATAAAGTTCTTGCAAATTACAAATATTTAGATTTTTAAAAGAAAATGCCTTTGAAGAGAAAAGAAGAATACTTTTAGAGAAACTGGGGAAAACTAACATAGACACAGGAGAACATACAAACTCCTTGCAAATAGTTTCCAGACCGGAATCAAACTCATGACCCTAGTGCTACATGGCAATAATCCTAACCACTGAATTACCACATGGCAGGGGCACTGCCTAGCTGCCTCAGTGCAGAAGAGGGGCCAGGATCGCCATTGGAAATTGATTTATATACAGTAAACCATAACAGATCATATGGAATTTAAAATCTTCAACAAGACAGCTAAATAAACCAAGGTCTATACATTAGTATTCTCAGTTTTTAGAGTAAAACATATTACTGTTGGTAGAAAAAATGTCATTCTCCACATGCAGACCTGATCTATATTATACTGTATGCAACAGTGTATTTCCTTTCTGCGGCTCCACATAATAAGTACGTTTTTCATTCTGTTCCCCTGATTTTCTATTGGTTGAATATTTTTACAATGGCCTATGTGGTTGGTATCAAACATTGTTTTAATTACCTATTTTTGTATAAAACTTTGCCATATGTCATTATATAGTTCAAAGGGTTTGAATGCACAATACTATCACCAAATCAAAAACAGTCAATTCTGAAACAGCAAACTTTAAATAACATCCATGAAACCCTAGTCATCATGTTACGTGGATGACTTTTAAAGGTAAATTTAAAAAAAATTGTTATTAGTCTCTTAAAGGGGCTCACAGCATCATTTGAAATCCTGGCAGGGAAGGAGGAAACATTGATGTTGCAAATTGTAACAATTTCTACACAGCTTGCAGACACCATGCAGGAACTACATAACCCACAATGCATTCCACTCTGATCCATTACTTATAGACATCACATGAGCAGGGAATTGTGAGGTTTGGAGGATGCAGGCTAAGGACAGATTGCTACTGATACAAAGTAACAGTAGTCAGACAGCTCAGCAAAGTAGTCAGACAGATCAGCAGGAGAGCAGAGGGCTAGGCTTAGGGAACTGTCAGAAACAATTATAAATCATGAAAAGTCTGCATATTTTTTAACTGATGTATATTGCAAAGTTGCTTGAAATTATGTTGACTTTTCAAAAAGCTTAAGGTATGTTTGTGTGGAGTTCCCCTTTAATCATCTTGTGTGTACATGTTTGCCTTTTAGCAGCTCTTATTATGATGATATCTAATAGTGCAGTTAATAATTCAGTAGTCTCCCACTCCTTCCTGTGCACACAGAGACATAATCAGCAGTGGCAGGTGTACAGTTGTTCATTAGATTTTATTCACATTACATTATCATTAAGCTGAATGGTATAGAAATAGTTTCATTGTCATGTTTGTTTGAAACATACACTGCCTTTCGCAGTTCATAGCCTTCTTCACTTATTAAATGCTTCATAAACACCTCCATTTCTTATATGAGATTAGCACTGAGTATTCTCTATTGTATCAGGACTGCCAATGATCCCCTGGAGCATCAGCCTTTCAGGAATCCCATGGTCAGTAGCACAGTCATTTAATTGGCTCTATGCTTGAAAGCAAGTTTATCTCAAATGAAAGAACTCACATTCATTGTTCTGTAAACATGAAGGCATTTAATGAGAAAATGTAAACTTTCCAGGTAGAATTTTCTCTTGCTGTATTTTCCAATTAATGTCACAACAACGTGATAAAAAGTTGAGCAGTTGTTCAGGCTAGTCATTGTCAGAATTGGTTTCAACATTATCATAGTCAGCCATAAGGCAGAAAAAAACCAAAGTTACTAGCAAATGTCTAAGGAGGCAGGGTTCAATGCAACTATCAAGAACAGGGTGGGTACAGAGATGACAGCATCTAGGATTGAGACCTCATGAGGGGCCATGGACCCAAATAGGTAGATCTTTTGATGCAGAAGAAGATGGGAATATAAATAAAGGAGTTCTTAAGAAGCAACACAGTGGTCCATTTGTCCAAGGTTTGGTAAGAAGAGACAAAGACATTTTCACTATAAATTTGTGAATTTCAAATGATTTCACTATAAATTCGTGAATTTGGAATGATTTCACATTGATGCAGGCAAATTTTCTCCAGCGAATTTTCACTGGAGTTTTGCGAATTTATTCACCGGCAGCAAATTGCGGGACTTTGCCATGAATTTTAGCTAGGCGAATAAATTCACCCATCACTATCCACAACCTCACTGTTGTCATTGTGAAGAACCATCCATGCTGCTTCAAATTAAAGTTATTTTCCTGTAGTCTAAAGGGGTGGCCTCTGGTGCTGTGATCCTCTTTATGGGTTAAAAGGTCCCCTGCTTGTATTCTATAATGTCCTATTATGTACTTGGAAAGGAGTAATAATGTCCTCTTGCAAGCATCTTTTTCCAGAGAAAAAAATCCCAACCATGACAATCAATCTCATAATTTGTCTTCCATACCTCTAACCAGTTTAGCTGCGCTTAGTTTCTGCACTTTCTCCAGTTCATTTATATCCCTCTTAAGGACTCGAGCCCAAAACTGCACTGCATATTTTAGGTCAGGCCTTACCAGGACCCATAAAGTGGCAAAATTATGTTTTCATTAATGATAGGCGAGTTATTTGAAGATCCAAAAAAGTTTATTGATGCACTAAAAATATCAAAACCTCTAAAAATCTGAATTTTAAAACACTTAATAATCAAAGTCCAAACTGATTAAAACTGGTTCAGTTGGATGAACACAACTCCCATTGACTTCTACAGGACCTCAACAGCTTTTACTTGGCAAAGTTTTGTATTAGAGTCTTTAATGATTTTTACACTTAATAAATCTCAAATTTGTAAAGATTTTAAGTAAAATAGGAAATGGCAAAACTTTTTTGAGATTGGTGGAAAAAATAGAAATGTAACTGTTAGTAAATCATCCCCTTACTGTTGGTAGAGAAATCAGTTATAACTTTAGTGACCTAAAAAACCTAAAAACCTGACCAGGCCTCCTAAAGTTTAATTAGGGAAAAAAAGAGATAATTCCATTGATGACAGATGTTAGATATGATTCCGGGTAAAAGTTTTCATACCGTCTTGAACAAGTCATAGGATAAAACTTTTGATATAAAGCATAGCAAAAGGTGAGCCCTAAGATGATAATCACAGCAAGCTTTCAAACATTTCAGTTTCTTTTTCAAAGAACATTTCAATTCCTTTTTTCAAAACTGATGTTAGATATGCACAGTAATGTTAGCCAATTTAATCCCCTTAATCTTACTTCAACGAAAACCTATATCGAAGGGAAGTGTTACAAGAAAGTAAGTGTTAGATACGCACATCAACTTCAACCAATTTTCTCCCCTGAATCTTTCTCCACTAAAAACCTGATATGATAGGAAAGTGTTACAAGAAAGGAAGAGGATTAGAGTTGCACACTATCCAATCTCATTATATCTCTGCTCAGATTTTCATTTATTTATGGTCTCATAATGATTGGGAAATGTGCAGACACTTTTTTTCTGGGTGTACATGTGAAAAACAATAAAATATTGATGGAATATTTGTTTAGAAAAAGTAAAACACATATATCCCATTCAACTATCAATTTAGTTTGATGGGAGATGGTAAGACTGGTTGTTTATGAACCACAGATTATCTCCCATTGTGAAGGAATCCAAATGTAGCTAGGCTGCAATAAAAAGGTGTAATAAATTATTTAAAGGGCACCAATCATAACTAAAATCATTTACTAAGTAAATACACAATGTGAAAGTTCAATAAATCTGCAGTTCTAGCTGAGGCGGGCATCCTGGATTTCACTGACTCCTCCTACCTATATCTTCACAGCCAACTGTAGCTCTGAAATCTCGCACATGCTCAGTTGAAATTCCTTGCTTGCCTAATAAACCTTCTAAGCTATTTTGAAATCTGCCAAACTTCTGTGTTAGTGCTGCCACCTTGTGGAATTTGCTGTGTGCCCTTCATTTGCATAATGACATCACTAGCAGGGGATAAGACAGGAAAATCTTGCGATACTTCTAGCGTTCTGGGTAGAATACTCAGAACTTTGCATGTTATAGTCACTGTTATGGTCATTGTATGGAATCAATCAGTGAAAGAAGTAAGGGATTTTTTTTTTTTTTTTAAATCTGCAGTTTTGATTAAACTTGTATAGGTTGTACTGGTCAGATTGTTATTATGTGTTTGATTTTGGCTTTGATAGGTGCCCTTTAAGAATACAAAAGCTCTAAACATTAATTATTGAAACTTTATTTCCCATAATGAATCACATGCTACTAGTGCTTCTTGTGTCTCATGCAAGTGGATGTTGTCAACCCCAACAGTAAAAAAGGGTGATATTTTTTTGTTTGAGGAGGCTACAAAAAGAAGGTTTTTCATTGGAGAACTTTCAATGAAAGGGAGGTTGGTGGCAGCGGTGACAGATTTGGGCAAGGGAGCAGGTTTAGGCCAATGGGGTCCATGAGAGCCGGTTTCCCAGCTGTTTTTTCCTAGTGTCCTGAGGGCCAAGTCTGACCTTGTCCATAAGGAAAATTAAGGTGTAGTGGCCCTTTATTCTGGTACACCCTAAAGAAGATGAAGAACCCCTGTTTTACTGTATAAAACATCAGCTGTCTTTTCAACAGAAAGGATGGGATCATAATGGCCAGGTGGTGAAATGTTATGGTGAACTTGAATGTCTCTCCTTTGAGTGTCTAGTGAAAGCACAATGGTGGCTGCTAAGAAGTTAAGAAGTTCAAAAAAACCCATACCTGGGTAGGCCCGGACCCTTAATGGGTCCCTGCCGGGCCAAACCCCTCTCACCTTTCAAGCAGGCACACGAGTGGCACCCTCACGAACTTCAGCCAGATATCGATCAGGGAAGTCCGTCTGAGGGACCCATACAAGGGCCAATAAGCTGCCGACTTGGTCTGTTAGCAGCTTTTATCGGCCCCTGTATGGCCTCCTTTAGGGAGCTACTATCTGGTTAACTTCCCATTTTTCTGTTGTTAGGCTGTTGGTAGGGAAAGGGAGGGGGGTGATACCACTCCAACTTGCAATACAGCAGTAAAGAGTGACTGAAGTTTATCAGCGCACAAGTCACATGATTGGGGCAACTGAGAAACTGACAATATATCTAGCGCCATGTCAGATTTCAAAACTGAATATGAAAAAAATCTGGTCTTTTGAAAAATGATTTTCAGTGCATAATTCTGCTAGAAGAACTATTAACCCACAATCACCAGGAAAAATGGGTAAATATCCTTCCCACAGGGCATAGATTGCACATTACAGGGGTTATTTACTAAACTTCAAAATTATCTGGTTGGGCTTTTCGGGGCAAAAGCTCAAATTCTTTGTGGAAGAAAAACCTAAAAATTTTTTAGATTTATTATACCCCGACAGGGTTGGACTGGGGGGCTTGGGGCCCACCGTGGCTTCTGCCTCAGGGGCCCCCCTTTGGACTCTGTGAGGCTGCTGCCTCACTGCCTTGCAACCTGCCCCCCAATTGGGTGTGTGCACACTGTGTGCTTACGTGCATACGCGAGTGTGCGCTTATATACAACCACAGCATGATGCTGGATTTTCGGGTTCTGATTTTTTTCCATCCTCAGGGCATAATAAATTCTGAAAAGTCACAAAAAATTCGCTTTTATAAGTTTTTTTTAGTTTTTTAGTTTACATAATGCATTTTTATTGAGTTTTTGGTATTCAAACTTATAGTGAAGGTGATGCCTTTATTGGCTCATTAAGGTGATAATCTCAGCAAGCTTTCAGAACATTGCAGTTCCTTTAATAAATAACCCACCTGGAGATGGCAGCCTTGAGAAATTGGGCACTAATGGAGTTATTGATGCTGGGCAAACTGGCATGCCCGAACTACTTATTGCAGTGTATGCACGATGTCACACAAAGATAATAATATTGTATCTCTCTGTGATTTCTTCACTTACTGAGCGTGCAGAGGAAGCAATAAACAAGCACAACAATCCAGGGATAGCCTTGATACTGAACAGCATCACGGTGAGGCTGAGTTTAACCAGACACCGGCTATTAATCATTTGAGCAGTTATGTGTAATACAGAGATCCAGGGTGAAGGAGTGGAACTTACCAGGGGGATCAGCTTCTGCCGACTGATATTCAGGTTCACTGCAACCTGCTTCTCTGCTGCTTCCTGGGTTAGAACTGGACTTTGAGATATTCTCACACTCAATTTCTTCCGGAGAGAGATTATACAGTTCAACTTTCCCCGCTGCCATTGTTAAAAAATATTACACTGTTTAAAAAGAAAAAAGAAAAAGTTGTCTCACACCCCAAATTAAAAAAAATAAAATAAAAAGTATCCTTGAAATTCACACACTAATTCCAGGTAACGAGGTTCAGTGCATCCTTAAAGCAGAGACCCATTGTGTCCTCAATAATTCATGACTTCATCAGGCTGGAAGGAGTTTTTGTTGAGCAGACAGGGCTGTGTGTCTCCCGTGTCGGCAGGACAAGGATAAACAGCAGAGCCCTGAGACGTTTAACATGTTCTGAGGTCTAAGTTTCTTTTAGCAGCTCCCATTCAACTTTTGTATACAACAAAGGACCTGCCGGGTGGAGCTAAGCAATGCCCATCTGACTCCTAGTGAATTCCTCATAACAGGATATTATTGTGTGCAGCTGAGGATGTGCCAGCAAGCCCATAGCTTGGCATCAGCATGTGTATGCCTTTCTATATAACAATATGTTGAAAGGATAGCATGCGTTTAAAAAAGGAGTTTGGATTGTTTTCTTTTAAAGGAGAATTAAACTGGATGTAGAATTAAGGTATAAATGCTGCACCAGAGCTGTCATTTATGCAACACACCCTTGTTTTTGCACTTAGCATCCTATCTCCAGTCTCACTGCACTGCTGCAGGTTGCTATGCTCCGGTACGGACCATTGCTAGTGATGGTTGAATTTATTCACCAAGCGCAAATTCGTGGCAAATTCCCGCGATTCGCAGATGGTGAATACATTTGCAAAATGCCAGTGAAAATTCGCCTGGTGAAAAGTCGCTGGTGTAAAAAAAAAAAACGAAACGTGCGTCATAAAACACCAGTTGGCGAATTTCGCTGGAAATTCGTGAATTTTTCGGAGAATCGAAACAGGATAGATTCGCCCATCACTGGCGATTGCCCCTACAAGTACATTGCTGGCTGATTTAGGTATCAATCTAATGATGAGGATCGGGGATATAATGAGAATGCCCTATGACAGGTCTGTGCTGCAAGGCACCAGCACTAGGGGTACACTCTGAACTTCTGAATATGAGTGCTGTTCCCGTCCGTAGATTTTTTGGTGGGAGGGCCTGGTGCTCTCTTGTTATGTAGATGCATTTCTCTGTCTTTCACTTCAGTCACCTTCAGATTCCGAACTGGAAAACAGCAGATCAAAAAGTATAATAATTAAAAAACCATCAAAACAAAAAAGTAAGACCTATTGCAAACCTGTAATGCAGTGGTTCTCAACCTGGGGTTCGGGACCCCTTTGGGGGTCGAATGACCCTTTCACAGGGGTCCCTTAAGGGGTTCCAGGAGCAGGTTCATCTCTCTCCCCACTAGCCCTGGGCCAAGGTTGTAGATATCCGAGTGTTGGTGCTGGGAGTTGTAGTTCAGTAACCTGTGTAGGGAAGCCAGTTGCACTACAACTTTCTATATCCCCTTAGTAGGGACTGCCATACAGCTCTCCCTGCCCATTTAAAATTTGTAAAATTAACATGGTAATTGGGGTGTGACCACAAAATTGGTGTGGCAATTTTTTTTTTTTTACTACGCACGGAAAACAAACCTTTATGCAGCCACGCTGTCTCCTGTACTTTCCTAACAATCTGCTCTGGGCTTGCAATGAAAATATTTTAATATTTTATGGTTGGGGGTCACCACAACATGAGGAACTTTATTAAATCAGCATTAGGAAGGTTGAGAACCACTGCTGTAATGGAATACCCTTATCTATAACTTACCATAATTTGATTTTAAATGATCATCTCCTCTATAGAGGAATCAAGATCACCTGGGACTTACTATTAAATCGACCACAAGGGCAGGGCACAAAATCGCACCCCTTAGTGCTCATTCATTTTGGATCTGTGGCAGAGGGAGCAGGTCAACCTTTAAAAGAACAGTAACATCAATAAATTAAAGTGTTTTAAAGTAATAACAATATAATGCAGTGTTGCCTTGCACTGGTAAAAGTGATCTGTTTGCTTCAGAAACACTACTATTATTTATATAAAGAAGCTGCTATGTAGCAATGGGGGCTGCTATTCAAAGGAGAAAAGGCTCAGGTTACACAGCAGATAAGCTCTGTAGAACATAACCACCATTTAAGCTGTGTCATAAAGCATATTTTAAGTTTCAGCCATTGCTACACAGCAACTTGTTTATATGAACTATAGTAGTGTTTCTGAAGCAAACATATCAGTTTTACCAGTGCAGAGCGACAGTACATGATATGTGCATTACTTTTTCATTTTTTTTGGTGTTACTATTCTTTAAGGTTGCCCTAGGCAGAGTGACCTTTGATCACAACCCCCCACCCAGAGCTCAAATGAACACAGTGACAAGCCAGGCGGTGAGGGTGGAGAAAGTAATAAGTAGGGGGAGTGACAAGCTTTTCCACCCCCCCTCCACTCCTGTTAAAACTGTGCAACCAGAGCCATGAAGTGGACTTTCCATCCCTCTTACCCAGAGCTCAGGGGGGGTTGTTCTATATGAGTGTAATGTTATTATAATGTTAGTCTAAATAATGCTCATATTCTGTTGTAAAGTTTTCTCTTTTGCCTGGGTGGACAGGTAAAAGAGAAATAAACCCAGCACCCCCAACTGTGAGATCCTAGGCATGTGCCTCATTTTCCTATCTTGCGAAGCTGAACAGCTACATTCTAACCCCACATCCCTATGAATATAGTGTTACCTAGATTTCTAACTATGGATGCACCGAATCCAGGATTTGGTTCTGCATTGGCCAGGATTCGGCCATTTTCAGCAGGATTCGTCCGAATCCTTGTGCCTGGCCGAACCAAATCCAAATCCTTAAAATCATGTGACTTTTGTCACAAAACAAGGAATTAAAAACATTTTTCAGTGAGGGGGAGGGTAAAAAAAATTTTTTAGCAAAGGATGCAGCTAGCTTTTACCCTCCCCATCACTAATTTGCATATGCAAATTAGGGGTTGATTCGGTTCGGTATTTGGCCGAATCTTTGGCGACTGATTTGGGGGTTCGGCTGATTCGGTGCATCCCTATTAGTAATATGGCAGGCACAGATTTTTGGTGCTCCACCCTCCCAACTTCTTGTGTTGTGACAATTTTTACTCTATGTGCAGACACACTCTTGGAAGTGAAGGTGACACCATCCCGATACATAATGCTAGAGGAAACAAAACATTGGAAAAAAAGCAGGCAGACCAGCTGTAGTAGACCATTACTGGGCATACTGGTGTCCTTACCTAGCCTCTGCTTTTCTGTCCTTTATTTCCTCTGCTCTGCTACTGTACCTCCTCTTCTCTTCATTTGCCTTTCTCAGTATACCTCTTCTTTTTTATAGAGACACTGTAGCTCTAGAGGCAACTTTGGACATTTTCCCCAGGTTTAGATTTACAGAGATATTCCATATTTTGGTATCATAAGGTGGTATTGAGCTACTACCTACTATGCAGTGTTTTGCAATTCACACAAGCAAACATTGATAAAACGTGTAAGGCTAATATTGTTAAACATAAAAGTCTATACAAAAAAGGTGCTGAATTTATAAAATGACTGCTGCAAGAGTGACTCCTACTGGTTTCCTATGAAACAACATACATAACTTTAAAATGAAATGTTTATCCATGAAGTTCGATCACTTGGCATTTTTCTCCATGGTAGATAAGGAAGTATTACCCATTGTAGCAATAGGAGTCATAATGCTGAATCCTATCAGGTCAACATCTTTTTCAGTGAGCTACACTGTAATGTAATACTGACTCCTAGAGTTAAAACCTTAAAGAAATACCTCACATGATAAGCTGACAAGCTATTGTTTCTCCTACTCCATGTAACTGAAGGTGCCCCAGTGGAACATGGAATTTTTACAATTGAATGCTGTTATCTGTTATCTTTCTATTGTTCTGCTTTTAGGCTCATGGGGGGGAGGGAGGGGGGGTGATATCACTCAAACCGCCACAGTACAGCAGTAAAGAGTGACTGAAATTTATCAGAGCACAAGTCATGACTGGGGGCAGCTGGGAAACTGATGATATGTCTAGCCCCATGTCAGATTTCAAAATTAAATATTTCAGTGCGGATTTCAGTGCAGAAGTCTGCTGGAGAAGCACTAATAACTGATGCACTTAAAAAAAAAAGACATTTTCATATGACAGTATCCCTTTAAGAAGGATATAAATAAGCTGGAAAGAGTGAATACGTGCAACTGTTTAAAAAGATTTAAATACTTAAATTATGAGGGTAGACTACCAAGGTTGGGGTTGTTTTATCTGGAAAAAAAGATGCTTGTGAGGGGAAATGATTACAATTTACAAGTATATTAGAGGACATTATAGACAAATATCAGGGGACCTTTTTACCCATAAAGAGGATCACCGCACCAGAGGCCACCCCTTCAGACTAGAAGAAAAGGACTTTCATTTGAAGCAGTGTAGGTGGTTCTTCACAGTGAGGACAGTGAGGTTGTGGAATGCACTGCCGGGTGATGTTGTGATACTGATTCTGTTAATGCCTTTAAGAGTGGCTTGGATGCATTCTTGGACAAGCATAATATCCAAGGCTATAGTGATACTAAAATGTACAATTAGTATATCCGAATACTTGTGCCTGACCAAACCAGATTGGAAACCTAATTGGCATAAGCGGGAAGAGAAAACACATAGTTACACAGTGAAAGAGATTCTGACACCTAAAGTCAAACTCTTTTTTACCTCTATTATAATAAATGGCTTTGAAAGCTACTTCTAACTTTGCCATAAGGTATTTGCATGATGCTTTTACATTACCTCTCTGATCCCCCATGTTCCTGTATGAGGGGGCTGCCATATTTGTGCACCCGGCATCTGTTATCATTACAAACTGTAACTAACAGGCTGAGATATGACTGTTAGGCTGGCAAAGTAAGAGTGTCAGGGTGTCAGAGAGTCAGGCTTAGAAATTTCAGCTAACAGTTATATACAAAAACAAACCTCTCAGCAAAAAATGATCAACATGACCTATAGGTAACAATTAATGTACATTCATATGTTAAATTTAATTTTTTAGTGTCAGTATCACTTTAAATTGGGTTGAAAAAAAGTCCATCACGTTCAACCCCTCCAAATGAAAACCCAGCATCCATACCTCCATACCTTCACATATATATGCCCATACACTAACTATAGAGTTTAGTATCACAATAGCCTTTGATATTATGTCTGTCCAAGAACAGCATTGACATAACTTTTTGTCACAAATCAAGGAAGCACTTTTTACCTTCCTGACACTAATATGCAAATTAGGATTTGCTTCGGTATTTGTCCAGAAGGATTTTGGGGTTTGGCCGAATCCCAAATAATGCATGTATGAGTGTATGCACGCTGCATTTCATTTGGAGGGGTTAAACTTGATGGACTTTGGCCTTTTTTTAAACCCAATTTAAGTATATAACTATGTAATTTTTTAATTCATAATGCTTCACCAATTAGGATCCCATTAAGGTATCTATACTCTTGTGCCCCTACCGCTGACACTTTGTTTACCTTCCCAATTATGCTTCTATAAATGGGAGAGTTGTGTACTGAAACTTGATGAACATGAAAATAGAAACTTGAGTAAATAAGGTATGTATAATAACAATATAAATGTAGGCTCTGGAGGTTGCAGACCTGTTTGGAACATGAGATTAAATCCATAGAAGCATAGGGAAAACATAAAAAATCCTTGCAGATAATCCTCTAGCTGGAATTGAACCTACATCTTCGGGGCTGCAAGGCCCATACAATAAATAACTGTTTCGATAGCAGTAAAAAGGTGGGCACATCACTGTAAATGGTATATCTTATTTCAATATAGTATTTTTTATTATAGCGTATAATTTTAATTTAAACCTTTGAGTCCATTATACAAGCATTACACATTACCATTATTGCAGCCCTTTGTGTGTTGTTTTTGGACAGTCTGAAAGTGATGGAATGAGGCTATCAGCAATATCCAAAAAAATGTAAACTGAGGAAGTATGCCACACGTGGTTATTTATGGCAGGAATGCCAAACTCTTGGAAGGACGACATGCCACAGTCTTGATGCCAAGTCCAACTTCATTTCATAAAGGATTTAACTAGTTCGGCTCTTGAAGAGTAAAAAATTTTTGCTATGATCCCCTCACCTTCCAGCACAACCAGAAGGTGAGAATTCTGTACTTGCTCATCAATTGTATATTTTTAAGCAGAATTTATTTTCTATTTAATTTCATTAAAAAACCAGTCTCCTGTTTATTGAAGCACATAGGTCATCCTGTAGTTGTTTCTGGAGCACTTTGTTCTATATGGGCTGACTTCTGCTTCTTAGTCCTTTTAAATGCTGAACTATTGGGCAGTCCAAAAGGGGAAGTACAGTCTAAAATAGAATAAGACTAGAAATGCTGTATTTTGTATACTAAACATAAATATGAACCAAAAGAGAACAATTTCTTTGAAGCAAGACAAATGACCCCAGATTACTCACAGATGATGAGAGGTACATGCAGATGTAATATCTAGGGTTAGAACAGGTGGATGACACAGCTGAGGAATGGGACGCCTTTAGGCATTGTAGTCAAGCAGCAATAGGAATCCCCTTCTGATATACCTTTAAGTGGTCCATATCCCACCCAGCAGAGTGGTAAGGGAGAATGATTCTAAGCCTGACACCCTATCTACCGTGGTCCTTTCACTAAAGGCAATAAGGAAGCCTTGGGAAGCTACTCCCTGCTACAGATCCTCATTGGAGCACAAAGCTGCTCTTTCTATATAAGCTCTCTACCACACTCTCCTAGATAGTCTATGATAGAGTTAACCTGGTCTAACTATACCTGCTGAAAAGGACACCATCAGCCAAAGAAGAAAATCCATACTTCCACACACTATATTATAAGTGTGGCAGGAAATGGTCATGGCACCTCTTGGCCAATAACACTGATACACTAATACATGGCTTCTGCTAATAACTAAGTAAAAGGAGGAATGGTAGGGACTTAAAGCCATAGGAACATATAAAATCTATGCATCCCTACATCTACCCGAAGCTAATACTGATTAATAATCAGAATATGCAGACTGCACTTGGTCCTGTGTTATCATGTAATCTAATGTGGATTTTATAGTTTTTATATTGTTTAATACATACTTTCTCCAACTCTGAAGAAGCAGTGGCTGGAGCAAAATAATCCTTCAGTGAGAATACTAGTTTATCTGTTTAAATCTGGCTCCATGATCTTTGTCCCTGCAGCTGGAGTTTGAAACAATAAGTGGGATGTAAAGGCAAAAATAAAATCCAGTACAACTCTCTACACAGTCTTGACTGCTCTACTGGGAAACAATCAAAGCTGCTTGAGTTCTGCATGGCTGGGAATTAAGGCAGGAGCTCCCCCTGCTGTTCATAAGTATGATTGTTCCCCTGCAGAGAAGTTAGGGACCATCTGACAATTCCTATCCACAGCAGTAAATAAAGGGAGAATTACACTGCATACAGTCAGGTTTTTTATAAAAACAGACACATTTTTTAATTAAAGTATATTGGAGATTTATTTTTCATTAAAGAAAGAAAAAAATGGGATTTTATGTTTTTGCCTTTACATGCCAAAAGGCATGAATAGTGGGAGAGCTAATATTTAAAGGAGGAGCCACCTCCCTATATTATATGTATATATACACAGTATGTATATCAGCACTCCATAAGTATAGTTGTAGTTGTTTAATTGCATTATAGGAAAGAAAATGAATTATCAACCCTTCAGATAATAAGGGGAAATACTTGCATTTGGTCACTGCCTTTGCAGGAAGCATTGGCCTTTTAATGTTTGTGTAAATGATGTGTCCAAATCTCTCTTGTTTTCAACTGAATGATGATATTTCCACTTGCATGCAATATGTGTAATGCAAACAATGTTTCTTTGTGAGATAACTCAGTCCTCCCAATGAATTTCACGCATTTTTATCAGAGTGGGATTATGATGATAACTCAGATACTGATTAAGCACCCAATGGCATGAAACATTTTAGGAGGGAGGAACTATGGCAACATATGTAATGAGTTATGCAAAAGAATGACCGCCACAACAAGGTACCTGTAATGTAAAGTATCCCAAACAAAGAACTAAATTCAAGGACCTGGTTACTCTTCTCTATAGCAGCTGTTTTTGGCTTTGGAGGAGCCCTCCGCAACGTAGATGGAGGACCGAGTTCTGGACAGGCTAGTGAATTGAATGCGTAGTAGTCTAATGGGAAGTGTAGTCTAAGGTCAGGCAGAGTCAATACCAAATGGGAAACACAGTACAAATTCAGGACACAAGAGAGTAGTCGAGGTCAAAGGCTGGGTCAACACACCAAGAGCATAGTACAGAAGCAAGATTCAAGAGAGTGACCTGAAAGAGGCAAAGGTCCAGATAGGCAGCTTAACTGGATACAGTCAGGGTCAAGAACAAATAAATCAAGCAAGGAGCGTGGTCGGTGTACCCGCTGGCAGCACTGCAGCAGCTCCTCGCAAGTCCCCTATAATTGTATTGTACTATAGTGCACTGAGAAACCCTCAGCAATGTGTTACCATGTAGATATTCACTATATGGAACTGCTATGCACCTGCTGACCTCATCTAAAAACATATGCATTGTAAGGCTACAAATGTATCATTATTGCTACTTTATATTTATATATACACCCTCTCTAATTTAAATTCTAGTCTCCTATTCACATCAGTGCATGGTTTCTAGGGTAATTTGGACCCTAGCAATCAGGATTGCAACTGGAGAGCTGCGGAATAAAAAATGAAAGAATGCAAAAATTATAAATGATAAAAAATTAAACCCAATTGCAAATGATCTCAGAATATCACTCTTTATATCATACTAAATTTTAATTCTAAGGTGAACAACCTCTCCAATTCACACAAATAAGTGCAACAGGTTTATTGATGCTAGGTGCAAGGGAATATAGGTGCAAGTGCTTTATTCATGGTCTTACGTGCCTGAGTTTCTGCAAACAGCATTGTACCCAATGAGGGTAAATGAAACCCAGGGATAATCATATTTATGGCAACTGGAGGGAAAAACTTTTGATTAGTTTCAGAAAACACAGTACATTATTTATTAACTAAATCTGAAGCTATCCTATACAACTGTGATGATTTCCACCCACTGAAATGAAATCTGAATGTAGCAGCAGTAGCAGAAAATGCAGAGAACAATACACACATTCCTTATTTAGCTACAAATCGGATAACATTCCCTGCTGTTTGAGCTTGCTTTGTATTCCCTTCAACTTACATGATTAGGTTTTAGTGAATGCATACCGTATTCATTACCAAAGGCTTATCTTGTCCCATGTGTTACTTTTCTCATTCGTAATAGATTTCCATGCTTTTTCTCTGCGTGTGCCGTACTTTGCCTAGCTCCCGGTTTCAATGTATTTTCAACATTACCCAAATGTTAATATTGTGTTTTTCATGCAGAGTTGATTTGGATCAAAGGTCTTTGTTGTTGTGTGATAAAACTCTAGCGCTTACTGAAATGGCAAATCACTCAGGACTTGCAAGGGATGTCACAATGCAGGGAACTTGCATAAAAGATACTCTTGCTTGAAATATTATGTTTTCGTTAGTGGGGAATGGGCAGACAAATACACTAAAGATACAGTGCACCTAAAAAAATAATAACACAGGGACAGAATAAGTTCTCTAAGATGATGTAGCCAGTGAACAATTTTTGTAGTGTGTTTTTAATATATTCACAGACCAAGCACAAAGGCAGCCCACATCATTTCTACTGTAACTCTGCCAGGCAAGGATTCACTCTATTAAGCAGCACTCCTTGGGAGGACAGGACAAGGTGAGCCTGAGGGATCTCACAGACTTATAAAAGTATCTTCACCTTGGTTGGCACCAGCAAATAATTGTAATGTTCTGAAATGGAAGCTCTATTTATAGGCAGGGTTATTTTCCCTGCACTAATAATTTAAATCAGTGCTGTCCAACTTCTATGGTACTGAATGAAGGAATTTTTCTGCCCTGCATGGTGGAGGGCAGGTAATGGAAGCCAGTGTTGACCATTCCCTGCTTTTAAACCACATCCATGTTACCACAAGAACTTAAAGACCATATTCACATTAATGGTGGTAGCACACCAAAAAAAAAAAAATGATTGGTGTTCACTGCAACGATTCAGGAATTCTGAGTAGCACACACTTGGCTCACTTTCCTGTGTTAATCGGGTGAACCTCCCACAGTGTCCTCCAACACCAGGCAATACTCACAAAACAAGATGGGCAGCACTCCGAAAATCCTTAAAATTGCCTTTATTCGTTCACATGCAGGGCAGCATTTTAGCAACGTTTCAAGCCCAACCGGCTCTTTGTCAACCTTCACTGCAACGATATCACTTAAATGTGAAAAATGTAAGTCATATTAAAACATACTCCTAAATCCATAGGCCTCCTCTTCCCCTAGGGATAACACAGCACTCCCAACACGGGATTAAACACCTGAAGGGCCCTAACAACAATTTCAAACGACTCCCCATAACAAATGCAAACAATTTCCCATAACAAAACCTACCAGACTCACATCCCATGGGTAGAATAGCACAGGCAGAGTATGGCACACACAGGGAACATGGGGCAGGCAGAGTATGGCACACATAGGGAGCATAGGGCAGGCAGGGTATTGGACACACAGGGAGCAAAGGACAGGCAGAGTATGGCACACACAGGAAGCATAGGACAGGCAGAGTATGGCACACACAGGGAGCATATGGCAGGCAGAGTATGGCACACAGAGAACATAAGACAGGTTGAGTATGGCACATACAAGGAGCATAGGACAGGAAGAGTATGACACACAGGGAGCATAGGACAGGGAGAGTATGGCACACATATGGTGCATAGGGAAGGAAGAAAATGGCAGAATACATCAGGAGATAGGGAAACCTAACAGGATTACTCTAAGGGCAAGGCCAAACGGGAGATTCGGGGGAGATCTGTCGCCTGGCGACTTCTCGCCGCGACGAATCTCCCCGAATAGCTAGTCAGCGCTGCGCACTCGCTAGGCGTAAAGTCGCCTGCGCTTGTTCACACGCAGCGGCGCGATTTTAAAAGTCGCTCAAAATTGCCTCCCCGTCTGGCCCTGCCCTAAGATGAACAGTTCATACTGTGCTACAGACAGTGACACATTGCCGGTGCCCCTCCCGCAGTTTGCATGATTTGGAAAACCCAGCTTCAGCTCCAAACTTAGGGAATTGTTTTGCTTATATGCAGTAAGCACATGAGATGAACAGTGATTTTTAATTTCCACATATGAGCAAATGTAATAATGCCTTCATTTGCTATGGTGTGGGTTTTTGAAACCTTTGCAAATAAAATATTAATGCTGAAAGACATTCTATGCACCAGTAGATGGCAGTAGCTCTTAAACAACTATTTTTTTTTACACCGAGTATTACATTTTATGGTATAAAAAATTTGGAAACATAAAGTTAGAAAATAGGAAATATATGCAAGCATTTTTATGTGAGTTTTTATTTGTGCAAAATAACTGGCTCCTATTAATCAAGGATAGCAGAACATATACTCATTTTGTTTATTTATTGCAAGAATATTGTACCAGCTATAAAGGGTTACTAAAATATATTTTTTCATAGTTTTCCCTTTTGTTTGTTTATTACAGAAATAATGTGTTCCATGTATAATGATATTCTTGCTGCAGAGCTTTTCCATCTTCTAACACAGCTACTGTCCTACAGAAGGGAATGCTTAATTTTTGCGTCCCATTATCTTACAATTCTCTACCTCAGGAAAACTCACATATAATAAAGCATGATATGATACCATGTAAGAAGCAAGGTCAGTCCTTGCAACATCTCTGAGGACAAAACTAGATAACTAGAACAGACAGCTCCCTTTCCATTAAGGATGTTATGGCTCAGGTTAGTTGCAGTCCATTTTCACTTAATATATGGCCATTGTGTGGCATGGTGACATGTTGGCTAGCATTCCTCTCTGGGTACTGCCAGGACATTGAGTATATTTTTTTATACAGTATATCTGCTTGGTCCAATGTTCTTGCCACATTCTAAAAACATAAAGCATAAACCATAAAGCTACTAAATAATTGAAACAGTGACCTATATATAGGATAAACATCTGTTTGACTTCCAAGAAGCCAGAAGCAGGTGCCAGTGGCATGCATAGGACTTGCTTGTGGAAAGTTAGCAGATCACCACAGAGAGATAGCTGGAACAGACAGCTCTCGTCCCATTAAGGATGTTATGGCTCAGGTTAGTCCCAAAAACCTGAGGCACTGCAGGAGGAGAAACAGGAGGTTGTGAAGTGTGTTCCAGCACAATAGGATCAGAAAGGGATATAGTGTCTCTGGGCCTGTGGCAGCTTTGCTATGGTGGTGGTGAGCAACATGGTGGTCACAGAGAAGGAGGCAAGAATGGTTGGACTGTATAGGCACCAAACTTATAGCAACAAATGATAGAAAACTTTGAGATAGTTGTCCATGACTGCAAAAATGTCAAACCTTTACTTCACAGAAAAGTGTGTGTAACGGATTCTGTGCTCAAAAGAGGCCTGAAAAAATGTATTTTGATTGGACCTTACCAGCTATATTTGACCTGCTCACACACAGGCAGTTTAATTGGCTTCTGATAAGCATCATAAGCTGGCCACCCAGACATCAGTGACCATCCAAAATGTTACCACCTCAAGTAAATGCCCCTTTATTTCTTTAAGCACATCTTAATTTACAATAAATTTAGTACAAAGTACTGTTTTATTATTACAGAGAAATTTTACAAACAAATTTGGATTATTTGGCTAAAATGAAGTCTATGGGAGATGGCTTTCCTGTAACACAGACTTTTCTGGATAACGGATTTCTGAATAACAAACCCAATTAAATTAAAAGGCCATTAACTCAAGGGAAAAAATTTTTTTTAATAAATCCCTGGCAAGGTCTCAATTTGCATATGCAACACAGTTCCAGTAGTTAAGTGCAGAGATGTTCAGCTAGAATTGATTAATGATGGCATGATAACTCTTTACATTACTTTCAAGGACATTATAGACAGATAGCTGGGGGATTTTTTCCCCCCATAGAAATAGAATGAAACTGAAACAGCATTAAAAAAAATTGAGGAACTGAAGCAGTTAAAATGGTTCTTCACAGTGAAGACAGTGAGGTTGTGGAATATCTTGCTTGATGATGTTATGATAGCAGATTCTATTACTTCTTGGAAAATAATAATATCCAAAACAAATTTGATTTTAAGATCTATTGGTGGAGGCCTATTTATCAAAAGTCAGATTTTAGTGGTTTTTAGAGGTTTTTGAAACCACAACTAAACTTACTTTCTCTGAAACTATGAATGTACAGACACTTTTTTTAATATTTTGAATAAATAAATTAAATAAATAAATAATGTTCTAAAAAAAATACGAATAACTTTAACATCTCAAAAAATTTTAGTTTTCAGACAATTTCTAGGGGAAAAAAAATCAGAACACTTCTAAAAGCCTGAATTGAAAATGATCCGATAGGATCAGTGCAGTTCCCATTGACTTCTATGGGACCTCAACAACTTTTACCTTACAAAGTTTTGTATTAGTGGGTTTAATGGGTTTTACACGTATGGGGTGAGTTACTAAAATCCAAATTTATTTCATGTTTTATTAAACAACAAAATTGCATATGTGATTTGACCTATTTTTTAGTTTTTGCCCTAAAAAGCCATACAAAATAAATTTGAGATTTCTTAAATAACCCCCTTAATAAATCTAAAATTTGAGAGCTTTTTAAAAAATAGGGGTTTTGAAATTTCAACCCTCATCAACTATGTAACCAAAAAATTACCTTCAGCATCTAATGTAAAAGAAATTATAAGCATTCGGGAGCCTTTGACAAGATGGAGGACTCCACTGCACACATAGGCAATGTGCCATGGGGCAAGGACCTGGGAAAGTCTAGAGGAATGTGCCTGCCTATTCTGAAGAGCAAATCCAGCTATGGGACCAGAGCAGTGAAAGGTAAGAACACTCACCGATTCTAGTAACCGCTATGTAAATGTGTAAGCCTTGCTGTCCTATTTAGTTTGAATGGCTGCCTATGGTTACACATATCATTTATATAAACTATAGAAGGGTTATTGGAGGAAAGAGGCAAATTTTACCAGTATGAGATAACAGCACAATACATTTAAATGCAATTAGAAACAAATAAAAAAAAAATATTTGCTGCTCTGTCAAACTTACTTTGTGGGTATTTGTATGAAAAACTCTATCAATGAAACCCATTTTTACACGTTTTAGAAGTAAAGTTAGAGGTTAGACATGAATCCCTTTCTTCTCTGCAATACAACACAGCTAAAATAGGGATAACCATATGTTGTGCATCCTTAATCCCTAACAATAAGCTTTTTTGATTAAAAAAAAACTTGAAATAGATTTTATATTCAAAACATAACCCCCTTTTTGTAGCATATTGTTATAGTCCCGTTGTTTGAAAACCAAAAAAATGTATGGGTGCAATTATATGGAATGTTGCTAAATCTGAAGTAAGTGGATTAAAATTGATTATTTGAGTAGATTCATTTGGATTCATTGGCAGTAATTACAAACAGTACTGTGGGCAGAGGTTTTGAATGGTAAAAAGCCACTTTCAAGCTAAAGTTTAAATTAATCACAGGACAATGTGCATTATTGATTTTGTAGTGAATGATGCCTAGAATTATTTGAATGTAGAAAATAAGTCACCTAATAGATTGCTTTATATTTCACCAGCCATCTGATGAAGAGACTAGAGCAGTCTTTAAAGGTCATGTATCAAAGTCCTTAATAGGATTTCTATGTTGATCCGGCGAATGTATGTAATGTATCAGAAATAACTAACAGTGCAGCTATATCTATAACAAATTGCTGTACTTACTCAGAACAACATCATAGAAAAACATTCCAAGGGTTTATTAATCAAAGTCTTTATAGCGTGGGACAATTGTCTTCAAATGGTGAGTTTTATTTATTTTTTATTTTATATAAATGTCCTTTATAGTTGTCCACACTGCAATCTTTGGGCACTGCAATAAAGTTATATAGTCCTGCAACATCATGAGATGAATTTACTTGTCCCAAGACAAAGGCTTGTGATCTTTTCTAGAAAAAAAATTTAAAGAACATAACTGTAAACAAGTTAAAGTCTTTAGTGTTATTACTAGATGTCATCAGATTTGCAGGAATCTAGATGTTTCATACTCATTTCTTTACTTTATTAAAGGAAAACTATAGGTCCAAACAATGCATGCCAACATTAAAATATACTGCAAAAACACTGCTTCATGTAAATACATTTTTTTTATAATAATATAATTTTTTAGTAGTATGTGTCATTGGGTGATTCTAAATAGAAAGATTCCATAGTAAAAAATAAGAGTTGCCCCTTGGGATCCTATGATTCACGAAACACACAAACACATAGTAAGTAGGGTTGAAAACTTGTACTATGATCTTCCACAGAGACGGGCCAGGCCAGCTGGGCGTCCTAGGCAACCAAGCAGACCAGCTCACCCCCACTTACCCCAATGTGTGCTCTGTCACATGCACAGTACACACACGGCACACTTCCATGGTTCTTGAATGTGAGCGGCATTTGCTCACGTTCATTGACAGATGAGTCTGGTCTAGGGGTAGGCAGAAGAGGTAGCTACGGTGCCCACCATTCATTTTTCCCTAGGCAGCTGCCTCTTCTGCCTACACCTAGTGGGTAGGCAGAAGAAGTAGCTACGGTGCCCACCATTCATTTTTCCCTAGGCAGCTGCCTCTTCTGCCTACCCCTAGTTTTGGCCCTGATCTTCCATAACCCTGTATTGACTCACTTGCTAAAAAGCCATCCAATTCCTTCTTAAAGCTATCTAATGTATCAGCCTGTACAACTGATTAAGGGAGAGAATTCCACATCTTCCCAGGATCCACTGTAAAAATCCCTATTTAGACGGAACCTCCTTTCTTCTAATTGTAATGGTGTCCTCTTGTCAGCTGGTAATGGTACCAGTAAATGGCTACTAGTAAATAAAGCATTAGAGAGATTATATATGATCCCCTGATATATTTATACATAGTTATCATATCACCCCTTAAGCGCCTTTTCAAATATATCAAACAAACCATACATGTTAGGTCACATGAGCCAATTAACAAAGTTCTGTCTTTTACTTTCACACTACTTCCTGTTACAGTTGGAACTGCACTATTTCTGATCAGGTGATCTCTGAGGCAGCACACAGACCATCACAAAATGGTGGCTCAAGGTAAGAGATGTAAAATAGCAACATTTACTTAAATATATATTGCAGTTTGGTAAGATTATATAATCCTTTGCTTTGGTAAAATGGAGTTACCCTCACATATTTAACTCTTCAGCTGCCTGGATTTTTTTTTTTTGCAATTAGGGGAAATATTTTGGTATGTAGGATTTACAGTGCAGGGCCTCACCTAGTGGGTTCTTGCCAATCTGTCCCCTTCCCCAAGAACTATTATACGCTACCTGCCCCAAGATACCTTTTGCTGTGGATCTGGAAGCTGTAACCATGTGTCAGGTACATGAACAAGACCTGACCTTTCCCTGGGGAATCACACATGGCCAAAATTAGCATGTTTTAAGTTTGAATGATTTCACAACATTTTCCATTATATAATTCAGAGCGACAGGTGACAATATGTTGAAACATAGTGACATCAAAGTGAGACAAAGACATTTTAAAATGTGCTAGATGGTATTTGGTAGTGATACATTGCCCCTGGCATGTTTAACAATATGAAAGGGCAGTGATCCCCAACCACTGGCGTGTGATCAGCATGTTGCCCACTAACCCCTTTGTTGTTGCTCTCAAAAGCAGGTGCTTATTTTTAAATGTTTTGGTTGATTGTAGCTGCCAGTCCACATGGAGCCTACTAAATGGCCAATCACAGGTATCAGGTATGCCATTATAATGCTTGGGGGTGCCCCATTGGGTTGGAGGTTTCCTTTTCCTTTAAATGAGAACTAGCCCCCCACTCCTGTATTGCACCAATCATTAGTCTCGCAAATTGCCCTTTTTGTGTCATAAGTTACCTACCCTACATAGACCCTCCTACCTGTTCCCCCCCCAGCCTAGGTGGTACCTTTGGTAAATACTTTTACTTACTGTAACTTTTACTTAACTCTTTACTTAACCATCGGTGCAGATGCAGGGCATCAGAGTTCATGGGTGCCATCTTTTCTTCTGTAATCTTCGGGTCTTCTTCCGGCGCTTCGGCAATTTCGGCTACTTTTGGTGCATGTGCAGTTGTTGTGAGACAGAAGTTTGCTCCAACTACACATGCTTCTGGTGCTCTCTTTCCAATGATTACTGGAGAGAAGAAGATGGCACCTGTGAACTCCGATGCCCTGAATCTGCACTGAGGGGTAAGTAAAGATTTAGGGTCATTTACCAAAGATACCACCTAGACTGGGGGGGGGGGAGCAGGGAGGAGGGTCTATGAAGGATAGAGTTTTTTAAGTAGCAAGGGTTTGCTTCTCCTTGCAAACCAAGTGGGAAAAGATTAGACTTTTTAATATATAAAATGCATATTTCGGTAACACAGAGTTCATGACGAACATACTGTAGCATGGACTTTTTTTTAAATGTAATTGTTTGACCAGCTGAACACTAGTTCAGAAGAGATCTAATGAAAATATTTAGCATGAAGTATCTGACAGCTCATGCATGTCCACAGGTACAGTTGATAAGCTTTTTTCAGTCTTCCACACAATCTTCAAGGACCACTTGATACTTGGAAAAATGCCAAGGAACGGAAGTATTCTGTACCTAGAGCCATTATTCAGTTAGGGAAAACCATCTCAGCTAGAACTGATTCAGCTTGACATCTGTCGTAAGAAGGCAACATGATACATTATTAAGAGATAATCTGCAGGAATACGTTTTTGGTATTTAATCTTATCAATGGGGTTTAACATGGGTTTATGGTTTATAGATACTGTAGCTTGCTTTGAACAGGTGAATGACAAATTATGCAAAGTTTTGCAATAGATTTCACTTAAAACATTCAAGATGTTGCTAGAAATAGGGTGATTTCAGCATTACAATGTGACTATGGTCACATTGGGGTATAAATTGCATTCATTACAGAGAAATTTCTCGGGGGAAGACTAGTAATGAATGCCAGTTTGGGTGAATCATATTCAACCGCTCACAAAGGCATGCATATCTATGATTCAGCTAGAAACTGCCAATTCAGATGAGTGCAATTCCAATCCATTGAAATACTCATGCCAAAGTTGATACTTATTAGGCATCGGTAAATTGATTATAGTATTCCCCCCAGATCAGTGACAGCATGTATTTCTGAGCTGAGGATAGGTATGAGGACTTTTTATCTACTGAGGGCATTTGATTTTTTGCCTTGGTCTCAATGCTAGGATGTTGCCAGTAAAGAGCCTAAACTTAAAAAAATTAACTGATTTGTGTGTTATGCCTGATTATAATGCAGTTAGACAATAAATAAAATGCAGCCACTTACAGTTACATAGCTACATGGGCTGTTCATCTGTTTTTTTAGTATTTAGCTTATTATTCAGAAACTCTCCAGTTTACGATTTCACTAATCCAGTTGATAGGGTCCATATTACCCTAGCAAACATGCACTGATTTGAATAAGAGACAGGAATATGAATAGGAGAAGGCTTGCACAGAATAATAAGTAGCAATAACAATGCATATGTAGCACTTGTTTTTTGACCAGGTCAGTGACCCCCCCATTTGAAATCTTGAAAGAAGTCAGAAGAAGGCAAATAATTAAAAACCTATAAAAAAACAAATAATGAAGGCTATTTAAACTTTGCTTATAATTAGCCATTCTATAACATACTAAAAGTTTAAGGTAAACCACTCCTTTAATTTGGGTTGAAAAGTTACAACAGTCTGAGACCTCCAAAGCCAGGATCTTCAGCACAGACCACCCTTGACAGTGAGGGCCAAAGGGAGTCTGACACATTTGGCCAGTTAGAGTAGTTTCAATTAATACTTTAGACTGGAAAGTTACATAGTTACATCGTTACATAGTTAAATTGGGTTGAAAAAAGACAGAGTCCATCAAGTTCAACCCCTCCAAATTAAAAACACATCTCCACTCTTTCAAACACCAACTATATATGCCCATAGCTATACTAACTGTAGAGTTTAGTATCAAAATAGCCTTTGATATTATGTCTGTCCAAAAAATCATCCAAACTCCTCTTAAAAGCATCAATAGAATGAGCCATCACAATATCACCCGGCAGTGCATTCCACAACCTCACCGTCCTGACTGTGAAGAACCACCTACGCTGCTTCAAATGAAAGTCCTTTTCTTCTAGTCTGAAGGGGTGGCCTCTGGTGCGGTGATCCTTTTTATGGGTAAAAAGGTCCCCTGATATTTGTCTATAATGTCCTCGAATATATTTGTAAAGTGTAATCATGTCCCCTCGCAAGCGCCTTTTTTCCAGAGAAAACAACCCCAACCTGGACAGTCTCCCTTCATAATTTAAGTCTTCCATCCCTCTAACCAGTTTAGTTGCATGTCTCTGCACTCTCTCCAGCTCATTTACATCCCTACTAAGGACTGGAGTCCAAAACTCCCCCTCCCCACTCTGAAACAAGTTCAGTCCTTGGGTAGATTAACCTTTATGGGACTGATTAAACCAAAAGATGAACAAAACTTTTACCCTTCCACATATATCCTGGCAGGGTTGCCACCTGTCCAGTTTTCACCAGGACAACTCACTTTTTGGAAGGGCTGTCCAGGTGAAAACTGGCTGTCCGTATTTCCAAATTAGGAAATCCCAACAGGACTTTAAAATGAATGACAGATGATTGGCAAGTCATAACCCCATCCTCATGGACACACCCCTGGATATACCCTGCCCTCTGATATCATATGTCCATCCCAACATCTCTGATGTAAATATACCCACCCCCTGAATGGTCTGTCACTCATAAGAAGGTGGCAATCCTTTGTCTAGGTACTAAATACCATGAACCATTGGGGTATGCTTTGGGGTTTCTGAAAGTGTTTTGGCACACCATCCTTTTGCTTATACTTGTAAGGGTTTGGTAAATTAGTCACGCTTAGTAAATACTGACAGGAAAATCCCCAGTGTTATTGACACCTAAATGGTGCTAATGGGAAACTAAGTCATTATTATGCCCCTTGGTGTTCACAACAGTGACCGGTAGATGGCACTGTGATCTAGTATAAAGGTGGCTGTGAGAATGTGCTCAGGGTCCATTTTGCTTTAGCCCTTACCTGAGCAGGCAGGAAGGGAATGGTAACTGGAACCTAGCTAGATTAGGCCTAGCAAAGGATAAACTACACTCTGTAATAGGTCACTATGAGTGACAGACAGGTTATTTAGTTTAGCAGCCCAAGGCTACAACAAGGAGAGTCAGATGGATTAATATCGCAGGTACTAATTGCCCAGAAGTAGGGTCTAAGTGTACAGGCCTAGGGATGTAGAGATTTTTCTGGGTTCCACTCAGGGAAAAGGCTGAAATCTGGGTGTACCTTCATTTGCTAAAACTTAATAAATATATTCTAGAAAAATCAATATTTATGTTAAAAAATCACTGTTTACTTCAAAATCAAAAATATTTTTAAAAAAGGCATACAAACCAATGAGGATGCTCCTATAACCTACCATCATTTGTTGCTCCACTGTGTGTTCCCTTCAGGGACCAAGCTGTTCTATGGTCCTGTGAGTATATGCTATCCTATGTTGCTCTATGTTCCTGTTATTTCTATAAACTGTAGGGATGAAGTTGTGAATAAACTAAGTTCTCTGGTTAAGCATAAAGAATCACTGGAGCCCAATTGTTGAGCATAGCACTTTGTGACAGATGCACTACACCCTGCCTCCACTCCATTGCGAGGGGTTACACGAAAGAGAAAGGTCTCATCCAGAGCACAAATATATTTATGGTAAGTTCATAGTAGAGAGGGTGTCACTCAATTGTACTATAGCCCTACACACTTTTCAATGTAATTTATGCTGGGAGCTGCTGGGAAGTTATTTTTATACTTGAATGTAAATACATTTTTTGAGAAATATGTTTTCAGGAACCCAAAATATAGGTATGGTCTTTCCCCTCCCAAAGGAAATACCCTTTTTCACTAAGGTAGGACTGATGCATGGACACTGCCTTGAGGGGGTGCATCAGCTTATGCATACTTTGTACAAACCTTGTAACCAAAAGTGTCTCTTTATACTAAGTACAGACAAGTTCCCTTTAATCCAATTCTTCCTTAAAGTGTTTTGATAATTTGTTTTGTTCAGTTCAGTATATGATATAAGCCACACACCCATGCACCAGACTGATTTTACTTGCAACACATGGATGAAATGCATTTTTTGTTTTTGTATATATATATATATATATATATATATATATATATATATATATATATATATATATATATATATATATATATATATATATATATATATATATATATATATACACACACACAATATGCTCATATATGTCATTGTGGAATTCTATATAGAGGAATTAAATGTGCAGTAGGCTCAAGGGTTTCATACAATTTAATGGAATTGCAATTATAACTGTGTATATGCATTTTATTTTTCTTTGCATGATGATAGCATCAATATACTTATGGATATTACAGAAAACATAATGAACTGAGTAGAGATCTGAAAACAAAATTAAGCATATATTTAATTTGAAAATAAATTCTGCTTGTGTCAGCCATTAAAATACATTTTCATAAAATATATAGGAACTAAAGGTGAATGCCAAAGAACTAAATCCCCCAGTAAGAAAAGCCCCTACCTACTACCTCAGATAGTCCCCCTCCCTGCTTCTGCCCCCTCACTATAGTTCATTATCCCTGAAAGTGTCCCAAATACTTTGGTAATGTATCCATGCAGAGTAAGCGCAGCTGAGCTGAGATGTCAGCCATCTTCTTGCTCTTCGGTCTTCTTCCTTAAATGGCAAGGAAAGGCAAAGAATTAAAATCCCATTTTTACTTTCTTTATGAAAAAGAAATCTATCTCCAATATACTTTAATTAAAAAAATGTGTACTGTTTTTATAAGAAACCAGACTGTATGCTGTGAATTTCTCCCTTCATTTAGTGGTGTGGATAGGAATTGTCAGACGGTCCCTAACTTCTGGTAGGGAAACAATCATACTTATGAACAGCAGGGGTAGCCCCTGCCTTACTTACCAGCCATGCAGAACTCATGCAGCTTTGTTTTTTGATCATTTATGACCCTAAGAAGCCAAGACCACACTGAGCATGTGTATGTAGTCTAGTCTTGCAAAGATGTATAACAAAGTTACAAGATGACAGCCCCCTGTGGCCAACTTTAAAAGCATAAATAATTTGTTTGTTTAGTCTTGTGGTGCATTAAGTTCATGTTTATGTTTAGTATACAAAATACAGTATTTCTAGCCTCATTCTATTTTAGACTTTCCTTGCCTTTTAAGCGAACACAGATGGAGCCTTCTGGATCATATCAGCTGCAGTTTAAAAGTCAGAATTTTGAGTTTTTAAAGTCGTAAGACTTTTTAGAATTAGTTTAATCCAGCCCCTTGATGACATCAGATAATCCTGACTGTATTGTAGAGCCCTGTTATAAAGTATGCAACCTTGTAGGATAGGGAGACTTGCAGTGCAAAGTTCCACACCAGGGTGTAACTATAGAGGAAACAGTGGCAGGATGGGGGATTCTGGAGTATAGAAGGCCCAGAAGGCCTTGATTAATGAGCAATTTCAATAGATCTTGCTAGAATAGGTTAATTTATGTTTTGGAGCCCTAAATTGAATTTGCTATGGGACCCAGTAACATCTAGTTATGCACCTGGTTACCCACAAACATGCCATCGATCTTTCATGAAAGAGTTAAATACATGTCACATATAAGCTCACTGTAATGCTACAATAACAAGCAATTACTATTATCTGAGGGTCAGTGCTCTTTTATCAGATAAAAATAATTAGTTGATGTTAGCATATGGCTCAAGAAAAGTCTCCCCAGGCAAAAATCATTCATTTCCAGCTATGTTAAATGTTATTATATGAAAACACTGACAATCTTGGAATGCTGTTTTTAAAGTCTTTTCTTATTAAAGATTTCAATTACATTCCAAATCATACACATATTAAATCCAGTAATTGATTAACCATAATTAATTAAAATAGATGGGCTAAATTGACATTTCTGTTGATATTACATCCTTGTAAAATTCATCCCTAAAAAAATTTGTATAAATTATTTTAACTGCCTGCCCAGTTAATGTCAAAATGATTTTACTAACCTGCCCATTATAATTATGTGGCTTGGCATATGCAGGCTCATGCTCATCAAAATCCTGATTACGTTGTCTAAGAGGTGTTACATATCTCAGGAACTATTAAATGGCATTACTTGCACTAAAGTCATGTAAGCTGTTCTCAAAAAACACACAGTATTGACTTCCTTATCATTTCCATGGCAAATAGTCTATTTAAATGTCATAGGCCAGTGTGGTAAATGCAGAAAAAGCACAGGCATGGCTTATAAAAATGTATTATACCATTATTCATACATTTCCAGTGAAATATAAAGTATAAAGAACAGGAATTCTTAAAGCAGAACATCTAAAAGGCAGTTGTTCAACTCAAAACAGCAAAATGTAAACAAATGGTTGAAAACCTGTAAAAGGAAAAAAAATATATATATTTATATATATAGTGCTCACCACTAATTTTTAAAACCATTAAGCGGGGGTGCAATGAGGCTGTGACCACAAAATACATAGACAAAGACAAGAGGTCCTCTGCACTCAACCCATTATCAATATATTTAAGACATTGAGACATTCTGTGCATACAGCTACTAAAAAATGCCTTACCCTTTAAACAACAGGGATTGTTTGTCCATATATTGCAATATATTTAAGCTGGCCAACTACGTCAAAGTCATCCCATATCTGGCCAGTCCTACGCTCAATTTTCATCTGATTCATTAAGAATTCTATTGCTTCATTATACATTTTACAAAGGGACTAAGTTTTACCTGCAACTTACTTGCTGCTTTCAAAGTAAAACTCCCAATCATGGATGCCCTTTTATTAGACACCAGTGGGATCACCTGACTATAGCTGGGAATGGTGGGGGCTACAACAATATATATATATATATATATATATGTTTGTACAGAATCGCACTCCAGACTTCTTTATGTCATGAATCAAATCACTTTTATTATGACATATTGGTTTGGAATGTATGACGTCATATTTTGCGCCAAATACACTGGGGTGGTGTGGGTATAAATGTATGATCACTATTGTATGCACTTATCCTTGAAAAAGGCCCCAAGGGGGGCCGAAACATTGGAAGCACATACAAATAAAAGTGATTTGATTCACGACATAAAGAAGTCTGGAGTGCGGTTCTGTACAAACATATAAGTATGCTATTTTGAACCTGCACCCGCATACAAAGCATAAATCCGGATTGGAGTGCGGCTGCCTGTGGAAACATATATATATATATATATATATAATATCGAATATATCGAATAGTGGTCGAATTTAAAACCTTCAAATTCGAATATTGAATTCTATTATTCGAATCAAACGATTTTATCCATTCGATCAAATTTTTTTAATAGATCTAAAAAACTTATAAAAACCCTATGGGAGCTTCCCATAGGGTTTAATAGCAATCAGTATGTTTAGTCCGACGACCTAGTCAGTCATTTTAATTTAAATTTAAAGGGCAAGTTATTTGACTGTCGAATATTCGAATATTCCAATATAATTTTATTCAAATTATTCAAATCATTCGATTCTATCGAATTTTGAAAATTTGATGGTGGAAGTGGCCTCAAAAATATTTGAAAATTCAAATTAGAATCTTTTTGAAAATTTGATCGAATTTCGAATCATTCATGTGAATTTAGTAAATCTGCCCCTAAATGTCATGACATTTATTAAGAGATATATATTCAGACAATTCCTATAAAAAAAAGTAAACCTGTAAAAGTCTGAATTGATTAAAAACCACCCAGTAGGATCAGTGCAGCTCCCACATAGGACTTCGAGAACATTTACCTAGTAAAATTAGGTATTCGGGGCTTTCGTGGTTTTTACACATATTCACAAATTTTACAGCTTTTGAAAAAATGGTAAAACCACAAATGTTTTGAGATTTGTGGAAAAAGATCAAAATTTTATTGTTAGTGGGAGAAGTAAAACAAAGCATGGGGAATTTTAGATGTATTTTTTCCCAAGATTATAAAAAAATTGTGTTGAAAAATGTTATCCCATTTTTTGTAATTGTTCTAGCATCATGTATAATCCTGATTTTTTTTTGTGATTGAATTTTGAAAAACCTGGACTAATGAATATGCCTTGATGTGTTCTTCAGTCTACTCAGGGGTGGAGAGGAATTCAGATAAGTAGAAACTAGTTATCAACAGTTATCAACTCTTTATATAGCCAGAGCCCCCTCCATGCAAAAAATGGATTTCACTCGAAATTGGCACATGCAATCCCTTTATAAAGGAAGCAGGCATGTTCATCTGTGCAAGGGGGACAAGCGACCAACATTTAATTAGCCCTAGAAAGTATAAAATCGTGGATTTCGATATCTATATTATTAGGGGTTTTCTTTACTCACCGTTACCCTATTTATGAAAAAAAAAAACTCGAATGGGGGGTGGGATGCCACCAGCTGGCTGCACCAAGAGTCCTGACAGGAGAAGAGTTGCAAAGAAACAATGCTTACACATGACCATGAAGATTTTAATTCATCCAGGTCATGTTCTAAAACAACTGGACTTGCTGATTAATTATTGAAGATGTTTCACTACTCATCTGAGCAGCTTCTTCAGTTCAACTGACTGGTATGGAAAGTTCTCGGCAAGTTAACAAGGGAAGATGTCCATGAGAACAAACTTGCCTTTTTGGACTGTCTGATATGCATCCAAGAGAGGGATAACTTGAAAACAGAAGTATACAGAAAACCCACTCATACGGATCAATATCTATTTCCCACCATCTGCTGGAAAAGAAACTGGGTGCCATTAGAACGCTGCACCACAGGGTGAATTTGTGTGGCAACTGATACAGATTCCAAAGATAAAGAGCAAAAACATCTCAGAGGAGCTTTGAAAGCTTGTGGCTACCCAGACTGGGCCTTTATCAAAACAGCAGCAAACAAGCCCAACAGGAACACCAAAAGAAGTAAACGCCCAAAGACACATAGTAGGCGAAACATAGTCATCCCAAATGTAGCTGGAGTGTCAGAGAAACTCAGGAGGATTTTCAACAAACACCACTTCCCTGTGTTTTTCAAACCTAGCAACACACTGAGACAAAAACTGGTACACCCAAAGAATCCAACACCAAAAGAAAAACAAAGCAATGTGGTATACGGAGTCCAGTGTAGTGAGGAGTGCACAGATCTGTACATTGGGGAGACAAAACAACTGCTCACCAAGTGAATGGCTCAGCATAGGAGGGCAAACTCTACAGGGCAAGACTCAGCTGTCTTTCTACACCTTCAGAGGAGTCTGGTATGAGGGGGTTTGTGAGCAGGGGAGTGGTCAGGTGTGAGGGGTGGAGGCATAGGAGTGTGGACAGCTTGAAATCTGGCCCATGTGTGCACTCACTTGATTATTATTGTTAATAATGACCATGGATTTGGGTCTTTAATCTCCTTTTTACATTTTTTCAACTAACCAATTCAGATCTACATCTGCTTGAAATAGACAAGAGGGAAACCATTAGGAGGGTTAAAACACAGAAATTGCACTTAATGTATAATAATATTACCTGAACTATGTTGAGGTTGCTCCCAAAAGACTAGAAATACATATAATAATTAAGCAATTTGCTAACAGTGCTTAAAGAGGAAAGGATTTATTTCAGCATAAAGCAAACAATTTTAGGAAATAAAATTAAGATGACTGCGGCTAGATGCCAGGATTGCTTTATTCTCAGGTGATTAGCATTCAGTTACTGCCAACTTTCTCAAACTTGGCACATGTTTAAAAGACAGTTTGTTTAAATCCAGGGAATGGTTGTTGATCAAACATACGTAAAATAGAAATGATTTTCTTCCGGTATCGCTAATATTAGACCTGGAAAAATGCATGGCATTTCATGAGTTCTGAAAATACTGGATCATTCTCTATTGTCAAATATATCTAAGGCATGGGGAGGCTCTATTCCAGGGGTGTCCAACCTTTTGACTTCCCTGGGCCACACTGGAAAAAGAAAAATTGTCTGGGGCCACACATGAAATACACAAACACTTTTGATTTGTAAAAGTAAAGAAAATACACAGAAAAGAACTACAATGCAAGATGGATAACCAGATGGAGCTATCCGCTGGAATATGGGATACCTGGATATTAAAAAGACTTATTATTATATTATTATTATTATTATTATTAACTGGGCAATGGGCTGAGTTCCCCCTCCTCCTATATCCTTTGAGCCATGACATTTCCTTGGCAACCAAGCGTTTCAAGCTGGGCTGCATTCATATCCATCCTGGGCTGATGTGGTCCTCAGGCCACAGGTTGGACACCCCTGCTCTATTCATTTTCGCATTTGAGTTTTTTCAAACACTACTAATTCTAATTGGAGGAGCATAGGCATCAATGTGCCCCAAATAACTTTTATGGTGTTATCATTGGCCAAACTAACCTATTCAGGTATGCACCACCGTTACATGCAGGGGTACTTGTAGTTGCACACTCAGAGTATAATAAACTGGAGGTCTACATAGCCTTGAAGATGAACACAGTTCAAGTTAGCTTCTCCAATAATAATCACAAACGTCCCAGAGTCATCAGTTTAGATTCTCCATTAATAATCACAACTATCCCACAGTTATCATCATTTAAACAGAACCAAGGTTTCCAGCCTGCTAGGCATGCCTGTTGGCTACCTCCCTGAATTGGGGTCAGCCTTGTCTTGAGGAACTTAAATTAGATCCCTATTTCTCTGGTCCCTGTCTGGTGGGGTACTGCTGGAACACTGGCCGCTTCCTTGTTGGAGCCTCAACTGGTTGACTAACACTCTCTTACCAATAAAGTAAGCTCCACAAACCTAATTTATCACTATCTATTCTAGCTATTGACTTCCTATGGTACCTCAATGAGGGTGGCAAGCTCACTGGTGTCATTCACCTTTCTTCTGACATCAGCCAAACAGGAAGTGGCACATCCCCTCCAAATGCCACTAACTAGAACCGTCTCTATAACCTTCTCAGTGGGGTCTCCTACTTAACAGTGCCATATGTTGACTGGTATCAAAATAACACTATTTACTTAAACTACGTTTACTCTATAGATGCTCGCTAGTCATAAGCAATTCTGTCCTGTTTTTCGCCAAAAAAATTGTGAAACTGTGAAAATGTGCAACCAACAAAACATTTCCAAAACAAATTAAAGTTTCTTTATTGTTGCAGTGACTTTTTTATAGCAAACTAAATTATAGTTTAAGGGCAGTTTCTGTGGCACGTTTTTCTGTTTGAAAACATGTCTGTGATTTTTGACATTACCTCTGGTAGATACACAACTTATAAATGAGACCACCAGCAGATAATATCTGGGTGCTCAAATCCCAATTGCTCAAATCCCAATTGCGCAAACCCCATTGCGTAATGCATGACTTTTTTGTTGCCTTAGGAACTGACTGCATGGCAAATTTTTGGTGCCGTTCAGTGAAACTGAGACTCAGAAATTTGTGGTGAAACCATGTATGGAGAAATAAAAATTCTTATCACTAATACTCACAAGCCCAGACTACCTTAAAATAAAAAATTCAGTGGTGCTCCAAGGAAACATACTCCACCCTGAGCCTTTGCACAGTGAATATCTGGCATGTGGGACTGACCTGTGCAAAAATTAAAGTCCTTGATATATTGATATTGATAATTGAACCAGTGACATAACTTTCCTGTTTCATACATCTTCAGTTATGTATAATAACCACTGACACTCATCCCTTTCATTGTTTTACTGTCATATCTTTCCTCCACACTTTCAGTGAGGTCCAGGTGATGGGACTACTGTTTAACAATTTTAAAAACTTTAATCATTTTAAAACATTACACAAAACTTTATAAATATAGTAGAACCCCCATTTTAGGTTTTCCCTAATTTTACATTGTTTATTTGTGGCCCTTCTGTATATTATTCATAATACATTTCCCTGATTTTACATTTTCCTGGATTTTACACCAACTTTTTCTGGTCCTCTGAAAAATGTAAAATGGGGGTACCACTGTATGCCTTTATAATGTGTGCAGTTGGGTTTATTTTGGTTTATTATGGAAATAGTATTCCTTTTCTATAGTGAGACTACCAGGAGTTACAAAGTCATATCCTGTCCATGAAACAACCAATTAGAAGCATGAATAAATACAGATGAAGGTTTGTGTGTTTGACACAGAATAACTAAACCCAGATATCCCACGTATAACATTAAACACAGAAAATTAAGTCACAGCATCCCATCTAATTAAAGTGTTCACCATTGTGAACAATGGTGCTTTGGTATGCTAATAAAAAGTTTAAATGCATTAAATGAGTTAAAATGATACAGTTTCTTCAGTTAATCCCGAGTCATGACGCATTTAACACACAAATCCAAGTGGTTTCATCTGTAAAAAAAAAGGCTTCAGTTGTTCAACAAGTGTTTCAAAAAGAAAAGCTTGAAAACACAGTGAACTGTAATTATTCTGTCAGCAACATATCTATGATATGAATTTCCATGTATATTTTACAGATGGATCTTGTATTAGTATTACATAGCAGCTGGGTTTTGGGATTTTAAATGCACTTGGTTTTCTTTTTTTTCCCATTGATGTTCATTATATTTTATTTTTCTAATGCAGAATTTTACATTATGGTAATTAGGCCTGTAATTTTACATATTCTGGGATGAACTGTAATTTAAAGTTGATCTGTAGGCTCATAAAATCCCCTGTACAGTTACTATTGGCTTTGACTAATGCAATGAGCTTAAAAGGACACATAAGTGATGTCAACTTTATAAGTGCACTATAATTAATCCCTGAATACTTGATAGCATTGCATGCTGATATCACACTATATATTATTGACTTAGAAAAAATGAGATTTAGTGATCCATTTACTTAAGCTTTTGTATATATGTGCAAATGAATGCTCATTTACAGTTTAGTTTTCAATGCAGAATTCATCATATAATTTCCTGGGGAAAAAACTATGAATTTAAAGATTAAGAAATAAATTGGTTTTAGAATATGTATTTTCTTTACTTTTCCAGTTTTACAAATCCTGTTGGTCATAGCATATGCCTTGTATAAACATCCAGTTTTAGACTAACCAAAATACACAATGGAAGGGGCAAAAGGTCAATGAAAAATATATAGTGTGCCCACATTATTAAAATGTTTTAAATCTGCAGGGTTTTTTTTTTGCAAGTCAAATAAAGACAAGACATATAGCCCAGAAAAGGGCTGTTTTTTTATGTGATTTCAGGCCTATACATAGGGGGAGGTGGCCCATTAATGTCATGGAACAAAATCCCTTATTGTGTAAGAACCATGACTGCCACTAGGTACTGTATTTGATTTAAAATGTGGAAGCAGGAAGCAACTTAGGGAGGTATTATTTTACAATTGTCTCAGCATACGCCCAAAGACTTTGCTACAGGGTTACAACAGCAGGACTTCTTGACTGCAGATATATTACTTGTATTTAATAGGCCAATGAAATATGAGGGTAGTCCAACTTTTAACTTAATGATAGGTAGTTTGAGCAACACATTTATTAATCCTTATATCATGCAACCTGTGACAAATTTGAAGTCGATTTTTGACTCGCAGTCATCCAAGCAACTGCCCAATTGATATTATTTAATTATAATAGTTGCCATTGCCAATGAACAGTGCTTGAATTAAAGTGAAAAAAAGTGGTGATTGTAGCAGTATTTGCTAAAACAAGCCCCTTCCACAACCATAACCCACACCCATTGCTATAATAAGCTTCTATGTGGTGATGTAGCAGTGTTTGCTAAAACAAGCCCCTTCCACAACCATAACCCACACCCATTGCTATAATAAGCTTCACATACCAATACTTTCTGGTTTCATTCACTTTAAAGCATACTCATTTTGCTATTTCCATTTTTATTTTGCCTTCTAATGCATGGTTTAATGCCCAGTATGCATAGATTTACCTGTGACCTGTAGGGACCCCCCAATGAAAATTGCGCATATGACTTTTCTTGGCTATCAATCCAGCTTTTGCAAACAAGCTTCTTGTCTGTGTATTGTGTCATAACATAGCACAACCCCATCATATTCTATATTACCCAAGATTATTTCATATATATCATTCTCTCATTTTTCTGTAATCTGTCGCTGTTTAATAACTTAATTTTCTCTTTTTGTTTACCCTGTTTTTTTTTCTCTCCTTTTCTCTATAACTCCCTCTGATGCCTCTACACTAGCGATGAGGCCACCCCAACCCCGTCCGACACTGAAAAAGTCAGTGCCGTGGGGAGGGAGGGGCAGCAAAACAAAGACCACCTCAGGCATCAAAATAGAGAGGATCGTCCCTGCTTATATGGTGCAGTGCAAATTTCAGGCATAAACCTCCATGTTTTTATCCAGACTACTCCATTAATTAAGAGAAAATTTGCAGCATAATTATGTCTGATGCCACTGTAGTAAAGTATGAATGAAATTGTGCTCCCATGATTTCTCAAATCAGGTAAAAGTTGTTGCTAACCTTTTTAGACTGAGGCCTATGTCATTTTTTGGAATACACATTTTCAAAACACGTGTAGGCCTTTTTTATCAAAAGAGGATTTTGAACTATAACTTAACTTCACAAAATCTAAAACTACGAATGCTATGGAATTTATTACAAGATCCAAAATAAAAAAATAAGAACAGAAAATAATGTATTAAAAAATACGACTACCTCTAAAACCTCTAAAGATTTGCAGTGAAAAAAATCCAAAAACATCCAAAAGTCTAAATAGGATCAGTGCAGGCCAACAACTTTTGTTGGCCTGCACTGATCCTATTTAGACTTTTGGATGTTTTTGGATTTTTTTCACTGCAAATCTTTAGAGGTTTTAGAGGTAGTCGTATTTTTTAATACATTATTTTCTGTTCTTATGTTTTTTGTGGTTTTTATACTTAACAAATCTTGAATTTTGAAAAAAAAAAAAATCGAAATTTGATGTTTTTTAAATTAGCCCCTTAGTAGGCATTTTTATTGGAACAAATCTGAAGAGTACAAAAATGTTCAGACCAAAAATGCTCAAAATGGCCCTGTGATCATATACCTTTAAAGGAGGCACCATTTGTTGATGAGACTCATATAAAAAAGCTATGATTCTGGAGCTTGCAGCCTACTACTAAGAGCTTAAAAAGTTTTTTGCCGAACAGCTTAGCAAAGTGCTATAGCTATCCCAGCATCTTTTAAAAAGCAGTTGCCATCCTTTGCCAACATTTCTGATTGAAGCATGTTTATTTCACCTAAAGTCATCCCATGAACGTGAGTGATACAATTTAAAGCAAGTGTTTCACATCAAACCATTAGTACAATCAAGAGTACTGTATTTTTTACTTTATTGTGTCACTTAATAGGATGCTAATGCTACTGCCAGGTTTATAATTCTTTTTAGCAGTAATGCAGTGTGTTTGCTATTTATTATTTATTGTCTAAACAATTACCTGGTCTTTTGTGTAAAGTCTTATTTATCAATACCCATGGTTTTCATGGTGGACCTACCCCTCAGGTTAGAGGTTTCTGGTCCATAAACTTCTCTGAAGTCAATAACATGGATCAATTTAAGGATATTCTACAAAGAAGCGTTGTTATATTAATCTCCATACCAAGTTTTTGACAGGAAATATTTCATGGCAGCTAAAATCACAATCACCAAGCATTGGAAGTCTCCAACAATTCCAGTTCCTCGTTTTATAAACAACTTCAATTGGATTATGATAAAAGAGAATTTTTTTAACATGTGAAAACTTTGGTATGACTACACAAGCTGTATCTTAAGATCTTGCCCTCTTTGCTCTACAAGCTCTTACTAGGACATAGGGAAGATTTTTTGGGGCCCTTTAAAGGCCAAATTAAACATTAGGGCCTTGTGTCCATTTTAGAAATGATATGTACATTATTTATTCAGTTCTTTTGATAAAGAAGATGATTAACCATGAAAGAGACGTCTGTGGGGACAGTCTAGGCCAGTCCCTTTGCTCTTTTTTTTTTAACATACTATATTAATGTGTGACTTATTTGCAATTATGTTTGATGATATTTTACCCTTTCCACCCCATCCCATACTAAATTCTTTAGGATATAATCCCGCTAAACTCACAGAAAAAAACAAGCAATTACATTAAAAATCTTGAGTAATCATGATCAAAATGATTTGTCTCATGCACTTCTAGGATTTCTATGCAATTGCAGTTGGAAAGATGCTCACATATAAAATCAGATAAGAGGGCTCCTTACAATCAAGGCATGATGCGATGATCACATCAAAGTATGCCTGCTTAAAATATCCCATGTGCCATCAGCATGAAGGATCATTTTCAAGTGAGGTCCATTATATTTTAATGAGTAAAAAGTGGATAATGACTGTGGCTGTAATGGATGTAATGGTTGTACTGCAGGTTTCTGACTAGAAAACAAATGCTATAGTCATTTTGCTTTGAACAGTAATGAAAATTGATCCTTCTGTCTATTCAGAGACAAAAATGAGGAAATGATCTACTGTTTTAGTCTTTTCATTCTTACATACTGTCTTGGAAGAAGCCATCGCAAGTACAGATGCAGTCACTTGGATTTGTAAGTTAAATGCGTCGTGACTTAACTCATCTAACCCATTTATCCCACTTAACACAGAATATTGTGTCACAGCATCCCATCCAATTAAAGAGTTCACCATTGAAAACAATGGTGCTTTGGTATGCTAATGAAAAGGTTAAATGCATTAAATGAGTTAAGATAATTTGAGATAACACAGTTTCTTCAATTAGCCCTGAGTCACGACACATTTAGCTTACAAATCCAAGTGATTGCATCTGTATCCGAAATACAGAACAGTGAATCACCCTGACAATTAAGGGCAGATTTATTAAAGGTTGAGTTGGTTTTTCAATGAGTTTCCAAGGGTCAAAAATCGATTTTTCAGGTTAAAAACATTTTTTCATAACCACAAATATTTTGGGATTTATTATACCCTGACCTTAGAAATAGCTTTAATCCGTAAAAAAACGCCATTTAAAACCTGTTGAGGTCATGTACACGTTACTGACAGAGGTCTCTTGAACCACTTGAAGAAAGTAGAGATTTTGAGATGCAGCTGCAACAACATTGAACATTTAATTCAACAGTGGAAACCTATTATATATGTGCATAGCAGAAACATCAGCTCTCATTCTATTTGCCTGCACCAAACAGCCCGGTAATATACATTTTTATCAGCTGTGTTCAAATTGTGAACCTTCATGTTCATTCTGCTATTTGAGTTTTCAAAGCTAAACAATGATCAAAAACTTTACTAGAATGGTGGTTGCTGGTAACTTTGAGATAATTTTCTTGAATTTCAAGTTTGAGTTTCTTCCATTTGATGATGTTTTTTATCTCATTTTTTTAATTTGAGGTTTCTGAACTTACATCTTTTAAGATCTCTCAATTGAAAACATCTTGAAATGTGAACATTTTTGGCAACTAAAACCTGGCAAGTTGTTTTGTCAGTTGGAGGCATATTTTTATCACCAAGCATTTTTTTAATGAAAATTAAAAAAAGAATAATGTTATTTTCATGGTAAATTAGCTTTATACTCAACTTCATGTGGTCAAGTTTTTCCGATTTGAGCATTTTCCTAAATGTGTGATTAGGATTAAGTTTAGAAAAAAATTTAATTTTATAATGAACAAATTTACCTCCCCGTCTTAAGCACACAGACTTGAACTAAAGTATATTTTGCACTTTTAACCTTCAGATATCTACTCCCATATCTGTCAAACAGTGCCAATAATCCATTAACTGTATTTTATCAACAACTTTGCAAGTGCTGGTCCTTTAACAAGTCTTTATTTTAATATCTACTTTCATTAATGGGTGCATCACCCTAAAATTTGTCATAATATAAAATAGCATAATATACCTACCAGCATCTAATTGGCAATTTGGAAGGCAGAATATAAAATAAATATAAGAGGAAGTAAGAAGAAATAATAGCAGTTAAAAACATAAGCAGAACAATAAGGTTAAATCTGATTTTTTTTGGTTTCTGGTGTCAGTAACAACCTGAAAACATATTCAGCTGCAATTTAAAGTAAAAAAAAAAAGTAATGCTACTAATTAAATAAACAGCTGGAGATTGATTCACACAGTGCTTAGAAGCTATACGTTCCTTCGAATTTTAGATCAATAACTTACAACAAAAAATTAGCTCTACAGATGAACTTCCCCATTAAAAATGCTTCAAACTCACTTTTATTTCTTTTAAAAAATGCTCCAAATGATAGGGCACTGAAAGCATTTAATGTACCATTTAAGTTACACATCAGCAATTTGTGCTTCTATAAAACAAGGACCGAGCTAGTCCTCAAACGTCAAGGTCTACATAATAGGAGATGTGCTTCTGTCCTTGACATGATAATCTCAATGGCCTTTGATGTAAAATTCTCTTAAATCACATCAGCACCTTTTCTTCATGATCTATAAAACTTGTGTTTAGGTTAGTTAGTTTCCCCATTTCGAGAGCACTAATAAAATACTCTTTTCTCCCTAAATTTCCTGGAGAAGAATAAACATCCAGTATTTGTACCAGGCCACACAATGCATTTTCTAATGAGTACTCACTAATTGTTCATTAGACACTGCGCAAGGTAGAGATACATTGGTAGCCAAGCAATACATACATTCTAGTTAATTTTTATGTTTTTTAGTACAGATATTATTTTAGACTTGTTCCATTGGAAATTTAAATTGATATTACAGCCAGTGATTAATTGTGTTATATTTATGTTCCTCATATCTTGTAATAATTCCTTACTGTGACTTTTATTTAAATTCAGACTATCTTGTAAAGATTATGAATGTGCAATATATTATCTGCTTTTCTTTTTAATGCTGATGCATATTAATAAAGTGTAAGATCCAAAGGGATATTCATGACAAGCCAGCACATTAAATCAAATTATGCTTTGAATTGCTCAGTAGCTGGAAAAAAGGGAAAAAAGAACCGTTTTTCTATTCATGGCACATTAGATATTAAGACTTTCTTGCTCCCGATGTTCTTTTTACAATCCTCCATTTAATTACAGATATTATTTTATGATTAATCCTAAATATGAAATTTTAAATCAAAGGGCATCAACAGGACATAGACTTGCAAATACTGTACTCTCAACTGACAGTACAAATAAATATACTGCATTTTCGATCTTCCAAACTGTAAGCAGAAAATCATATAGAATTTTGCATCCTCTGTCAAACAAGAATTATAACTGTGACATGCATTCTCTATATATACAAAGGGGATGCAAACCCTCCATAAAATTGCATAATTGCACCCCTAAGAGATCAGCATTCGGCATCTTGCTGTTATTTAACATACAATGATTACCGTTAATAAAGAGCCAAGTGGATTATCTGCAAAACAGACATTATTCTACATTGGTGGCCTGAGTGATTCTCGTGCAAGATACAGATAATGCCTTAGATTGTGACCTTCACAATCACTTTAATACAGTAAAACAGCAAAACCCTCCATCTCCCTACTATACAAATTATTAAGAACTCAATTATCCAACAAAGAATTTGAGAAAGGAATGGGGAGATGGGTGCATCAAATCACAGATTTGTCAAAATAAAAATTGTTCTACTTTCATGTGAATTCTTTATTGCTTCTGCATTCTAGTCAGTTTCACTAAATGTTTTTTAGAGGCCCCCTCTCCCCAAAACTGAGGAAAAAAGTGGGATGGTCACATTTAGATTGCTGCCATTTACCATTTCTTATGGGTTTGTCCTCTAATAAAAGCTATATTGAACTGCTGGATTTTTAACCCCATTTTTACAATTGCTAAGATCAAAACAACTTTGTACTCTATATTGGCTGCCTGTGGCCACTCTTAACAGAGATCGTCAAGCCCCAAACTCCTTTCAGACTTGGGCAAAGCATGCTCGCACATTGTCTCCCCAGAGACAACAAGAAATAGCTAGCGATGGGCGAATCTCACCCGTTTCTCTTCGCCGAAAAATTCACAAATTTCCAGCGAAAAAATTTGCGAAATGAGCGACGCGTCGTTTTCGTCGCACGTTGTGTCGTTTTTTTTTTTGCCGAATTTTCGCTGGCCAATTTTTGCTGGCGTTTCGCGAATTTATTCACTAGCGGCGAATCGCGGGAATTCACCGTGAATTCGCCCCGGCGAATAAATTCGCCCATCACTACAAATAGCTTATATATTTAGATTTGACACATGGTATATGTCTGAGGAGTTAGCAGGAAGACACTTGCTATTAAACAGGACGTATCTATCAGTGAATTTTAAATTAGGTGAATTAGGTGGATGTCCTGGATATTTGGAGAGGGTGGGTTTGCTGGGGGTGGGGAGATATCTCAGTACACTGATACTGAAAATAGTAATGTGCTTATGTTTGGGGAAGGTTGAAGAAAGTGTGAAGGGGCAGGTTTGCGGGTCACGGGCCATGGGTCTTCTCAATAGCGATTTTTACTCCTTTTTTTCTGACCAATCCTACTTCCGACGATGTCACTTCCGGTTACAATGACAGGACTTCCTGATTCTTGATGGTCAGCTGACAGCACTTCTTGATTCTTGATGGTCAGTGGGTCACGGGTCCGGGTTGCAGATAAGGTAATTGCGGGTGGGGTAGTGGGTCCAGGCTGGTAAGAATGCGGGTTCAGGTTACGGATTGCAAGTTGCAGGTACGGGTCAGGTAGGGGTTGCAAAAAATGGACCAGCGCATGACTCTAGGGTCACTATGGAATCAGCATTTTTGGGAAGTAATGTATACACCAGGTGAGGACAAACCATAATATCTACATTGTCATGCACTGTTACTTTTACTGAATGGTATGAATATTTCCTAAGTCAATTTAAAAGTAATATTCTAACAACATTTTCAGGTTTAATCAAGCAATAAGTGAACATCCACTGCTTGCAAGGTGCATGTTATGTATAATCTGTATGGGAAAAAAGACAGATGGTTTTCTATGTAGAGGAAATAATTTAAAGCCCATAAACTTCCAGTTATATTTCTATACAAGTGTTATAAAATGTTATGGACGCTGATGCTGAAATGTACATAAATATTCCATAAGGTCTTATACTGACCAATATTTAGTTATACACAAAAAGCTAAAAACATTCTTAGGAGCATTAAGGAAAGACTAAATGCTAAGGAATCATTGTTGTTGTAGCAATGCAATCAGTTGTTCATCTGCCAATATAAACTAATCTGAGATTTTCAGCTCCCAGCTGGATTTATGTTTCTTACCTTTCTTAAATGTATTAAATTCCGAATGGTAAAAAAGTGAAAAAATCACGTTTTTTTTACTATAATTTCTGAATTTTTATTCAGATTTTTTTCTAAAAAAATTTTAATATTTCGGAATTTATTAAACCCTGAGGGTGTTAAAAGTCCAAGTAAAAAAGTACTCCAACTCAGACCTGCCAAGTTCATGTAGTTTTATCGATTTTTTTCCCGCGCTGGACATTTTCAGAGAAATGTATTTATAAATAAGAGGACCCATACAGTTTTGGACGGAGTAGCTTTCAGAAAATAATAAGATGTTTTCAGATTTTGATAAATGACCCCCATAGTCTTAATATTTTTCATACCCCTCTGCTGACTTGCATTGTAAAAGAGGCTATATTAACACCAGGAACCCCAGGAGCCACTGAATACATAGGTTTGATTGGAAGTGAATTTGTTTATTTATACTGCTAAAATCTCTAATAGGCTGCCTGGACACCAGGATTAGGTGCTGCTTCACCTGAACTATTACAACAGTGTAAGGAACTTACCCTGGTGGTCTAGTGGGGGGTACGGCAGGGACGCCTGCCGCCCCCTTGGCGGGGACGCCCGCCGCATCCTTTCCCCTCTGGCGTCGGCTTCCTCTAGGCGCAATGGCGCCAAATTCAAAAATTAAAGGGGTATTTAAGGGGTTTTTTGGAAATTTATGGTGCCCTTGATAGGTTTAATTTCCTGGTGCCTAGTACTGTGTTTCAAAGCCTCTGTTCCTGACTATCCGTGTTTGACCCTGCTTGGCTGTTTTGACTAATCTGGAACCTGACCCGTGCCTAAAACCGACTGCGATTCTGATTAACCCTTCGATTATCTCCCTGGTTTGACTCCTGCCTGTTATTGACTCTGATCCTGACTCATCCTTATCTGCTTTGATCACCCAGTTTTGACCCTCGCCTGCCTGACTTTCCTTGCTGTCTGCCTGCCTCGATCCAGCCTGTTTAACCACGTATCTGCCTAACTCCTGTCTGTATTGTGATCTTCGGGCCTTAAAGACTTCTTACAGTCGTGCCCCAACGCTGGCCAGAACTCCTGCCCTGCACCTCTCGTCTAAGTCCAGGTGGCATCTGAGTAGCTGAGGGTTCCTCCCAAAGCCAAAGGCGGTCACACTACTGGTGAAGCACGAGCCGAGACCAGGGTGCTTGGCGTTTGTTCTGGTATCGGGTGCCGACCGTGACAAACAGAAGTTCTGGAGGGATAGCTAACGGAAGCCACATATAGAGAAAAAAATGCTTGTCTATGCCAAAGATTCTGAAAAGTTAACGTTAGTGGGCCTCATATTATAGTTTCATATAATAATTGTGTTCTAGCTTCAAGGACATAGAGAACCCTCAGCCTAGTAAATGTTCAATGCATTGCTCTGTTGTACATTATAGCACAGCACACTGCACCTTCAACACAAGTTAAAAGGCACAAATTAAATATTGAAGTTACGCAAATTATTTAAAAGGAAATTCAATAAATTATTTATTTATACATTTATTATTATTTGTCTCCCTGTAATATTCCTGGTTGCATTTTTGTTTACATTTCAAGAGCTATGCCCCATTTTGACTAAAACAATTTGTCTCCCATCACTCTAGGAAATTCTTAGGGCCATAGGTATAAAATTAATAAAACATTTATAGGAAAAAAAAAGATCTCCAGAGACCCTAAACATCTTAACAAGCATTTAGTTACGGGTCTAAATGCTTGTTTTAGCATGAAAACCTTTTTGGGGTTGCTCTTGAGGTGTCTATTTAAATTTTTCTCAAGAACAAATTGTTTTTACGTTTATATCTCTGGCCCTGTGAACTACTTAGAGAGCCTGGAGGCCTACATTTGTTTTTTCATGAAATTAACAGTTTTATGCACCCTCTCCACTCCATTTTACCAGGTGAGCTATCTACATTGGTCATGTGTGGCACCTGTCTGTTGTTTTGCATGCTATGACCTGGATACACCTGGATCCCTATAATATTGCTAATATTAAAAACTCATTCTTTTCATTCCTATGAGATTTGCAGAATCATATTTAAATTAATCAAATATTGAGTTCTGACTTTCACCCATTGAAGGGTGAAAAATTCCATAGGAAGGGATAGAATGTGGGTGAGTTTTTATTTATTAAGTTCTAAACTCACAGTTTGAAAAACCTGCCCCTAAATATGCAGCCTTACAGAGCATTTATTTTTAGATGGGGTCAGTGATCCCATTTGAAAGCTTGAAAGAGTCCAGATAAATAAAATAATTCAAAAATTATAAAAAAAAAGACAAAAGAAAGGCCAATTGAAAAATGGTTTAGTATTGGTCATTCTATAACATATTAAAAGTGAACCAACCCTTTAATTACTAACAGCACCACATATTTTAATACATTACCCTCCAATTAGCTATGTGTAAGGGGTCTGAGCATAACCACACTTTTTTTTTCTTCTTGTTAGTATCACTAGCGATAGAATTACACATATGTAATTAAACAGGCTTTTCTTGTTGTCAGTTCACATGAGGAGCCTGACTATTTGTTAAGTGAGATTTCTGAGAAATGTAATTTAGGAGTCATGTTTATTTTATTGCTGTAACTGTTGAACAAATGCCAATATGTGGTATTGAACCTGTACTAAAGGCTCAAAAAGAAACATATATTTGTAGGTATGTGAAAGTTTAAACACCGTCCTGTGATATAAGCAGGCACATCCACAGTAATTTAGACAGCTAGGGTCCTAACCAGGGGCCTGTTTCCTGATAATTCTCTTTTCACCTATAGTGACCATTAGATGGCACTATGTAACAGTATGGAAAGGGTTGAGCAATATGCTCAGGGTCCATTGTTGGCTGAACCTTTATTCTGTGGAAAGTGATAGTGGAACCCAGCATGGTGATGGTACAGTGGTAGTTATACCCTTTTACAGATCACTCTTGGGGTGATATATAGGGTATGTAGTTGAGCAGCTCAAGGCTCCGTTGAGGATATCAGAGGGATTAAGATCCTGGGTATTACTGACTCCAAAGTAGGTATTAAGTGTTTAGACCCAGGGAGGTAAATGGTCTTCTGGGGTTCACTTAGGATGAGCCTGGAAGTTGGGAGTACAGTACCCATGCTGTTTGCTGTATTTTCCCTTGTCTGTAGGGATCCATTCTTTGTTTGGTACTGTGATTATACATTGTTCTTTTGGTTAGTCTATTTTCTATACTGTGTTCTTTACTCCTATGTGTATATTGTTTTTGCAAGTGTTACAGTTACACTACACCATGCCTCCACCCCGCTGAGAGTGCTTACCCCTGAAAAAAGAGGGTCTCACTAGTGGCACTATACCACACAGAAATTGAACACAGCAATATCAATTTACTATAGCGCTACATAGTATTATAAGGTTTTCAAATGTTGCTTAAGTAGTTGCAAGTCTAACAATAATAAAAAAATGACTTGTTTTTGGAAACATATTTTATGTCTCAATATATAGTCCATGAGCTAAAAGAAATATAGAAATTAAGTATAATATAAACTAGTTCCACTGTGCTTAAGTAAAATATTCCTTTTGCTTTGAGTCAGATACTTCTACCAAGGGGTGAGATAAAAATATGTATGTGTTAATGAGAGTCATAAAATAGGAAATAACAAGACCCTTACTAATTCACTGGGGCCTTCACTTTCTTTCCTACTGTTTTCTTTATCTATAATTAAAGACCAGATATTAACAATTAAAATGAACACTATGATCTGTGCGGGGATGGGAATGATTCTCTACTAGATGAAGAAGTTATGTAACTTGGTCTCTGGAAATTGGTGTTTAAATAGAATTAAACCTGTTATGAAAGCTGATCAAGGATTCAAATAGCCATCTCTAGTAGAATCCCAAGTTTGTGCTTTTTGGGGGACTGGAAAAAAAATGGTGTAAGCTCCAGGAAAATGTAAAACCAGGCACATGTATCATTTTATATTTGCAGGACCACAATAAAAATAAAAACCTTTTTTTAAAAACTGTATAAACATGTATTCCATTATGTGGAACTATGGGTGCTATTTACAAACATTTACATTTCCTATTTTCTTCACAAACCATATTTTTTTTAGCAATTTTTTTTTTATTTTTCTCAAAATAATTTGATATTATTATTATTATTTGATATTTATTAAGGGTTTACTTTGAAAATTCGACGATCAAATTTTTTTTTTTGATTGAAAATTCCCCCTATTCGATCGAATATGTCTGTTTTCGATCAAAAATAAAAATTGTTTGAATCATTCGAATGCATCATTCAATTTGAATGATTTGAACAATTTTGGCAACAAAAAAAAAATTCGAATTTTAAAAAAAAATTCAAAAACACTTCTTAAAGATTCTAGGAGGTCCCCCATAGGCTAAAAATAGCAATTTGGCAGGTTTATGGTGGTGAAGTGTGGAATTTGAATTTTTTAAAGAGACATTATTTAGATTTTCGAATGGTCGAAAATTCCATTCAAATTCAAATCAAATTTTGACCTATTTGATAGACAAATTAGCCAAAAATGACTCTGAAATTCAAAATTTTTTAATTCAAATTTTCACTTCGACCTTTAGTATCTGCCCAAACACAAAAGACCCTAATAATAAACTTTTTTTTTTTTTGGGATCATTCAGCACTTCCTCCATTTGTACTTTTTATATTTGTATTGCATAATAACTTTCATGGCATTTGTGGTTTTAGAGAAATAAGAGTTTAATAGTGGTTTCAAAAAGCTCTAAAACCACTAAAATTTGACCTTTCATAAATGGGCCTCTATGGGGCTGATTTATTAAAACAAATTTTTCGTATCAGGCTTTTTATACCACAAACATTAAAAAGCTGCTGGAAAAAAAGTTTTTAGAGATTTATAATGTGACAAAACTGTGATAATTCAGAAAATATGAAGTACAAAAATACTCCAGCTAAAACCTGTCAAAAACATGTAGAATCTGTGATGCCCTAAAGCACTAATAAAGGCTTTTTTAAAAAGAAATCTGTGATGCTGTTCTAAATGTTCCTATTTGTGATATCAGTGAAAAGTGGCCATTGAAGAGCATGCACTACCCTTGTAAAAAATTGATAACCACTGTGCTGACTGCTTGATTGCTTAAAAAAAAAGTAGAAGTCAATAGCAGATACAACTGGAAGATTTTTCTTTAATTTGTGGTTAGTGTTTTTTGGGGTTTTTTGATGCTGACTTTTGTGCAACATTAAATCTAAAAATCTAAAAAGTATTGGTTTTCTGCAACCTTTCACATTTTTACTTTTAAAATTCTGATTCTTAAATAAATTTTATAACATTCGTGGTTTTAGACAAAGTGAGTTTAGTTGTGATTTCAAAAGAGAGTATGTTTTAGAAGGAAATAACCATTATCCATAGGAATACAAATGAAGTATTAATAATAGACTCCTGTGCTGCACAAAGAGTAGTATAAGTTGATTAAGCAGCATTTAATTAGTAGCACAGACAGAATGTTTTGTTCAGTTTAATAAACAGCACATTCTTTAGATATTCTTGGTTATAGGTAAGGAGAATGGGTTATCTAAACTCTACTGTGATAGCCATTCCTTAATTACAAAGCCAATTCCTTTTGTTTTCCACCTGGTCTGGTTTCACAGTTTAATACAAAGAACTGTTGTTTTTAGACATCAACGTTCATGGCCAAATTAAAATATTTATTACAGCACTCAGGAGAACTTTAAAACCATTTATAAGGCTTTACTATTTTGCTTTATAGGCATAGAACTGCATTATATATAGTTTTTGTATTTATTTGAATTACATGTTGTATCTTTAACCACAATGTAATCTCTTGGTACATGTCTGGAACCTGTTATCTAAGATGTTCGGGACCTGGGGTTTTCTGGATAAAGGTTCTTTCCATACTTTAGATCTCTATATCAATTGTCTGCTAAAAATTAATTAAACATTAACTAAATTCAAAAGGAGTGTTTTGTTTCCATTAAAAATTCTTTATATCTTAGCTGGGATCAAGTACAAGGTACTGTTGTATTATAATAGAGGGAAAAGGGAATAATTAAAAAAAAAATGTGAATTATTTCATTAAAATTGATTCTATGGGAAACAGCCTTCCCATAATTCTGAGATGTCTAGATTTCTAGGTTTTCAGATATCGAATCCCATACCTGTCTTTTAAATGCAAGGGCTATCTATTTGGCTGGTTTTCATGACGTTGTTTGTTTTCTTCATAATAAGTAATGATGGGCAAATCTATCCGGTTTCGATTCGCTAAAAAATTAGTGAATTTCCAGCGAAATTCGCGTATTGGCGTATTTGCTGGCATTTTGCGAATCGCGGGAATTTGTGGCGAATTCGTGCCTGGCGAATAAATTCACCCATCACTAATAATAAGATTGTGATTAACATGGTAAATGACAGCAAAAATTTGCTCACTCCCCGGTATTATGATAAAACATTTATACTGGGAACCTCTAAAATATAATGATGCTTGGTCACACTTGAAAAGGACCACTATACTCTATGGGGCCTGTTTATTAAACCTTGATTTCTTCTAGTTGAGTGTTTTCATGGAAAAATAAAAACTCAAAGAGATTTATTATACCCCAAAGTAACTAAATATCTGAATCTGAAAATACACCATCTCAAAACTATCAATGGCATGTAGAAGTCAATGGCAGATGTCCCTGAAGTTGCTTCTTAATATCAAGATTTGGACTGGATAATCCGATAAAGTCTGAGTTTTTGCCCGATAATCCAATAAGGTCAAGTTTTTGCTGTGACAATTCGATAGAATCTAATTTTTGGAGCTTCAATTTTATGCTCTGACTCTTTTGAGAAAAAACGATACATAAATGTGTTCAACTCATGGAAGGGAGTGTAACAGGCAATATTGTGTAGCAGGCAATATTGGGAAGGAAAAAATGTTATCACTGTGTAGCACCCTGTACCCTTTATTTAATGGTATCAAACAGGATAATGGTGGGAAAAGTCTAGCAGCTGCCTAGTAACCTTGTAAATAAATTGAGCTGTCATAATATACTTCATTGCTTAAAAAAGCACAACCATTGACTTACAAAAGGTAAAGGAACAAGGATAACCTAGATATCCCTGCAACATGGGTGGCTAAGGTGGCAGGAGAGCACTTATAGATTAAATATTGATGATGATAGGGGTTGTATAGTCAATGTGACACATTGGACGTACCACTAACTATCTGATTGCTTCCTTGGAGTGTAACAGAAGCACTTGTGTGTCAGATTTATGGCAGTGTTAATTTACAGGCATAAATATATCACACAAGAGAAACGCAGCTTCTATTACACTCCCTGGAAGCAGTGTTTTTTGTTAGCACAGCATATGGTGAGCCCTTTCATAAGAACGTTCACTAAAAGTCAATGTATCTGCAGATAATGCCTTAAAGGGGTGGAAGACCTTTAAGGTAACTTTTAGTATGTTTCAACATGGTCTTCATTATTTAGGTTTCATAGTTTTTTTAATTTGCCTTCTTCATCTGACTTTTTCCAGCTTTCAAAAGGGCGGTCACTGATCCCATCTTTTTATTAATCTTCTTTCTATTCAGGCCTTTCCTATTCATATCCCATTCTCTTCAAAACATTTAGGCAAATGACTTTGCCTGTAGGGATGGCGCGAACTGTTCGCCGGCGAACTAGTTCGCGCGAACATCCGGTGTTC
>CM044437.1:16498625-16537777 GCA_024363595.1 Xenopus borealis | reverse complement strand
TTGTAATTTTCTGGAAGTTCGCGAACATGTTCGCGAACTTTTTTTCGGCGGTTCGCGCCAGTTCTATTTGCCTGTAATTGTTCAGTTTTAAACAGCAGATACAGTATCAGGGTTTGCTGCATTACTTGGCTGTGCTTTTATGTATACAAGTATTGGATCCATTACATGGAAACCTATTATCCAGAAAGCTCCTAATTATGCAAAAGCCATCTCCCATAGACTCAGTTTTATCCAAATTTATTAAAAATGATTTCCTTTACCTCTGTATTAATAAATAAGTACCTTGTACTTGATCCATAAATATCCGTTATCCAGAAAACCCCCAGATCTGAAGCATTCTGGACAACAGGTCCCCTACCTGTACACTTTTCCATAGAATAACTCTATTTTCAACTCAATGTGCTTGGTTGCCATAAACCTGTAAGAAAATATTGGTGTAGTGATTTTGTTGTGTGTGTGTGCTTCTGTGCAGCCACATGTGTGTTCAAATATGCATGGATATACAAAACTTTCCAGGGTACCTTGTGTTTATCACTGTTCATAATTCATTCTTATTTTATGACCTTTCCAAGGTATTGCACTCCCAAAGCTTCATGTAAATGAATTATTGAACCCTAGTTGGATGTAGAGTTTTCATTAAGATGGAGTGAGCCTAAGGGAACAGCAATTCACAGTGCATTCATATTAACAATTCCCAGTGTTTAATTTCTGCTCTGGAAAAAAATATGCAAAAACAATCCCAATGCAAGAATGAAATGTCAGTCAACACAGCTATAAAATACACTGTGTGCTGTAACTTTGGGTGCATTTGAGCATCTTTAAAAATAAAAATTAAGAGATATAGATTTACAAATCTGAGTGTTTTGCTGAGTTGGCACAGATATGTCTAAAGTTGGGTGACATGAATTATGCAAAATTAAATGATATTTACAAATGACAACAGTAATTTAGACACTTATTAAGATTGTCATTAAATAATTATGCTTTCACCTAAACTGATTGGGTAATTATACATGCATGTTCATTAAAGTGTGAAGCAAATTAGAACTGAATTGATTTGAATAAAGTTTTAGTTCTGGTCATTTAGTACGAAGGAAAATAAAGATAGTGATTTTAATGCTTTGTAGATTTTGTCATGGATAATAAATCAATCATGTTATGCTTTCTGAGACAATAAATAATTGAAATAATTGATTTTATATGTACTAGATATGAAGGGTATTGTGTGTGTATACATACGTAGCGCTATGGACATGTATAGTAATATTTATACATCTATAATTCAAAACAACAAGAATATACTTCAACTGTAGTGATGGGCGAAACGGCCGCGTTTCGCTTCGCCGAAAAATTAGCGAATTTCCAGAGAAATTCGCGAATTTTTCGCCATTTGGCGAAACGAGTCGCGCGTCATTTTTGACGCGCGTCGCGTCGATTCCGACGCGCGTCGCATCGTTTTCGGAACGTCGCGTCAAAAACGACGCGCGACTCGTTTTGACGCGGCAAATTTTTGGCGGCAAATTTTTTTGGTCGTTTCGCGAATTTATTCGCCAGCGGCGAATCGCGGGAATTCGCCGTGAATTCGCCCCTGGCGAATAAATTCGCCCATCACTATTCAACTGGACTAATATAGTATATGGGACCTTCAAGAATAAAGAAGATAAAGGATCTCTGTACTGGATTAGGGTGTTCCCATGTATTTTAACAAGAATACATTGCTGCCAGTAATTCTCAAACAAGAACTAATGATGCATGGTTCACACATGCTAAAATTCAAAAGAGACTAGAACATGTGAAGATAAACAAAGGTCCAGGGCCAGATGGGATTCATCCCAGGTTAATTAAAGATCTTAGCTCTGTGATTGCCAAACCTCTCTACTTAATTTTTCAGGATTAATTGAGGTCTGGCATGGTACCGAGAGACTGGCGAATTGCTTTTGTGGTGCCGCTATTCAAAAAGGGAACTCAGTCTCTGCCTCAAAACTATAGGCCAGTTAGTCTGACGTTGGTGGTAGGAAAGCTTTTCGATGGATTAATAAAGGATAGGATACTGGACTTCATAGCAAATAACAATGCTATGAATTTGTGTGAGCATGGTTTTATGCCTACTAGATCTTGCCAGACTAACTTAATTTCTTTTTATGAGAAGGCAAGCAGGGTCCTTGATTCTGGGATGGCTGTGGATGTGATTTACTTAGGCTCGGCTAAAGCATTTGATACAGTGCCACACAGAAGGTTACTGGTTAAATTAAGGAATGTTGGACTGGAACATAGTATTTGTAACTGGATAGAGAACTGGCTAAAAGATAGACTACAAAATGTGGTAAATGGAACATTTTCTAATTGGACCAGTGTTGTTAGTGGGGTACCGCAGGGCTCTGTACTGGGTCCCTTGCTTTTCAACTTGTTTGTTAATGACCTGGATGTGGGTATTGAAAGGATTCTATTTTTGCAGATGATACTAAATTGTGCAGAACTATAAGTTCCATGCAGGATGCTGCCACTTTGCAGAGAGATTTGTCTAAGTTGGGAAACTGGGCAGCAAACTGGAAAATGAGGTTCAATGTTGATAAATTCAAGGTTATGCACTTTGGCAAAAATAATATAAATGCAAGTTATATACTTAATGGCAGTGTGTTAGGAGTTTCCTTAAGTGAGAAGGATCTTGGGATGTTTCTAGATAACAAGTTGTCTAATTATGGGCAGTGTCATTCTGTAGCTACTAAAGCAGATAGGGTTCTGTCCTGCATAAAAAAGGGCATAAACTCAAGGGATGAAAACATAATTATACTTCTTTATAGATCCCAAGTAAGACCTCATCTGGAATATGCAGTGCAGTTTTGGACTCCAGTCCTTAGGAGGGATGTAAATGAGCTGGAGAGAGTGCAGAGACATGCAATTAAACTGGTTAGAGGGATGGAAGACTTAAATTATGAGGGTAAACTGTCCAGGTTGGGCTTGTTTTCTCTGGAAAAAAGGTGCTTGCGAGGGGACATAATTACACTTTACAAATATATTCGAGGACATTATAGACAAATATCAGGGAACCTTTTTATCCATAAAGAGGATCACAACACCAGAGGCCACCCCTTCAGAATAGAAGAAAGGACTTTCATTTGAAGCAGCGTAGGTGGTTCTTCACAGTGAGGACAGTGAGGTTGTGGAATGGACTCCTGGGAAATGTTGTGATGGCTGATTCTGTTGATGTTTCAAAAGGGGCTTGGATTATTTTTTCGACAGACATATTATCAAAGGCTATTTGGATACTAAACTCTACAATTAGTATAGCTATGGGCATACAGATGAAGCCACTTGGATTTGTGTGTTAAATGCATTATGACTCAGGATTAATTGAAGAAACTGTGTTATCTAAAGTTATCTTAACTCATTTAATGCATTTAACCTTTTCATTAGCATACCAATGCACCATTGTTCACAATGGTGAACACATTAATTAGATGGGATGCTGTGATGCAATTTTCTGTGTTAAATGGGAAAAGTGGAATATCTGAGTTTAGTTATTCAGGAATTCCTCTTAACAAAGGCTATAGTTCCGAAATGTTGTGGTATTCTAATCATTGGCAAGTGTATGTGCTCTCTGTGGTCTGTTCCTTTTTGCCTTGATCTTGTAACTTGGTGGTATGTATACATTTTGCTGCTGCTGCTGCTGTATTAAAATAACAATTATTTTGATGTATATTTGTTTGTTATACACTATATGAAAGTAAAAAAAAATGAACATAATTTTTTGGCTAACAAGTATCAATCACTTTTTTTGATTGCGTGTGCATCCCCTTTTCATTTCCGCATACTGTCTGGGTAACCAACTGTGGGGTTATTCTGGGGTATATGCATCTCTTATTGCTTAAAAAAGACAATTCCTTTCTTTTTTTAATACTGGGAGTGCCCTCCATTAACCTATATTTATATAGTGCTTAATGATACCATACTTTGTCAGTACCACTTACAAGCCCCCTAAAAGAACCCCTTTAGTTTGTAGGTTTAGGGATTTTTACTTTTTAATGGTAATTATGATTACTGTACAATGCCACTATTAATTTAAACTGAACCCATAGTGTTTCTTTTTATATAATATTCAAATACTATAATAGGGTGAGTGATTTTTATGTGTTTATTATTATTTCTTCTTCCTTCCCCCTAATACATTTCAGTCTTTTATAAATAAGCTAATTAGAATCCAATGAGGGTTTCTGGGTAATAACCCAAAAAAAACAAAAAAAGTTAAAAATAATTGCACAATTTGGGTTTTAGTCTTTCAATGATCAAGTTTCGAGTTCTGTTAATGATAAATAAGGCAAAATCATGCATGGGAGTTTGGTATACAAATTCAGATTTTAGTGATCTTTGGTCAACATTATTTTTTTTCTATATTCTGGAAATTTCATTATCTCCTCCTAATTGGACAAATAATAGCACAATCCATTAAATAATATCTATTGTAATTAAGTTTTATTGCTGTTTATTAGAATTTTCAATTGAAAGCACATTAGCAGAAATTAACTTTTAACTGTTTTCAATAAATTACTATTAAGTAATTTATATGAATGTAATAATAGAAGGTATAGGTATATTAAAGTAAATTAATGTAATGTATATTGAGTTATTTTCTTATTATATCTTGTAATTTTCATATTTATGTTATTGATGAATATTTATTTTATAAACCTATATGGAACCAAATAGACCCTTTCAGAATTTTCATGTTATGTAATACATTAACATGTGCTAAATATGGCTACATATTGAATACAATTGACCAGTGGGGCATTGCTCAGTCAGTTAAAAGGTGGCTGAATACAACAAAGCTGGTAGAAAAACACTGCAATAAAATCTGGTCTCTTCTTCAAACAGACACTTGACTTCCACAGAAAATAAATGTGTCAAAAGAAATTAATAATATTTAACACTTGACACTGCAGTTACAGCCTACCATAGAAATAATATTTTAGATCTTTAGCTGTTCCAGGACAGGGAGTGGAGGTTTACTAGGGCAAAATGGCCATTCACTAGAAATCCCATCTGCAGGGACATTTTTACCAACAGGCATAGAGGACAATACGCTAGTGAAAGTTTGGCTCAGCTGAAATGCATGCTAGCGAAAGTTTGCTATGAAATGCTGGCACTGACAAAAGTGTTGGGGATCCTTTCACTGGTGAAAAACTGCCCTTCAAAGGAAATCATTCAAGAAGTTCAAGAAGTACAATTTTTTTGCTTAAATATGACGTATTTTGGAGCTTTCTGGATAATACAGTAAATTCCATACCTGTATTTAGAGTTGCATATACTGTTACGTAACACACACCATATAACCAACATGTCTGTCCCCTCCCTTTAACTTCACAAGTAAGGACAATTCATACAGATGCAGCCACTTGGATTTGTGTGTTAAATGCATCGTGACTCAGGGCTAATTGAAGAAACTGTGTTATCTAAAGTCATCTTAACTCATTTAATGAATTTAACCTTTTCAATGGCATACCAAAGCACCATTGTTTTTAATGGTGAACTCTTTAATTGGATGGGATGCTGTGACACAATATTCTGTGATAAGTGAGTTAAATGGGATGTCTGAGTTAAGTTATTCTGTGTCAAATGTTCAATCCAAAGTGGCTTCATCTGTATATTTACTAAAACCCAAACGATTCAAATTTTTCTATTAAAGCAAAGTTTCCTTCCATGAATTCAACTCATTTACCAATAATTTTTCTTGAAAAACACACTGCAACAAAATCAAGCATCAATTCATATTTTACGATTGATGTACTCAATTTTATTAAATTGACACTGCAAAAACTCACCTTTACTGGATTAACAGATGAAAACCCTTTATTGGAAAATCGGATGAAAATCCTGACTTCATCAGATTAGCCAGAGCAGATCACAATGTCACAAAACATCTTGACTTCTACATGACCTCAACAGGTTTGAGATGGAGTATTTTCAGAATTGGATTTGAATAGCTAAATCTCTAAAAATGTGAGTTTTTATTTTCCCCCCAAAAAAATTGAGTTTTACTCCTAAAATCCTTCAACCATCAAAAAATTTAGGTTTAATAAATGGACCCCTCAATTAAGCAATTTTTTTAAAGCATTGAAAAAACAGGAATTTAATTCTTAGTAAATCGTCCCCTTAGTCATATGCAGTCATACAGAGATCACTCTAATCCATGTTTCCTTTAGGAACTAAATGAATGTACTTACTCCTAATACTAAATGGAGCTTCAGTGATACTGTACAGAAAGTTAGTATCGTGGTTGATAAGTTGGCTTGTGTTCTCAAAGAGAAAAGTCGATCATTAATTTGCAGGTAAACAGTCAAAGTGGGTGACGTTGAAACTGTATTGAAAAATCTATGAAGATTTTCATTCATCCAAATCATGATACACAGTATCTTGTAGAAATAAGTCCAAAGCAACAAAACTTTCTGATTTTTCTTGAAAACTTGTCGACACTCATCTGAGCTGATTCCTCGATTCACCTGAGTGGTAGGGAATTCCCTGGCATTTATATCCCAAAGGTAGTTCAGTCACAAACATCCAATCACAATGATCCCATTGAATGTATGCAATTCTTACTTGAAACTCACAGAGGTTGGAAAATGTAATCTAAGCAAAAAATATTTTCAAACATTATTCTCAATAAAACAGGTAGGTAGGTACTTTATAACATGGGCAGCCACATGTGGCTAATTAATACAAGGTGACTTAAGTAATGCATTAATGCTCCTGATATTTTTATCCATAAAGGGATATTATAAATAATATCTCTAATTTTTATATCTTCAGTCAACATCGTGGAGACTTTCATTATTCATATAATGAAAAGCAGCAGAGTATACTACTATTTCTCTATATTGTGTAAATACTGCATGCTTCACTGCCCCTACCTTCAGCAGCAAAAAACATCATTACAAGGGCTTATGAAATTGAAATTGGCTAATGGGCATTTAAGATCAAATTAAATTCCTAGTATTATAATAATATCTGAGCTGCTATTATAAAAATAATGAACTGTTAGCTCACCATAAATCTTTCACACTGTCATAATAACCATATCTTGGTATTATTATTATTATTATTATTATTATTATTATTATTATTGTGAAAGGATGCAGATCTGGTACAAACTTCAGAGAGCTAAATATTAGCTCTAGTGATCTTTCTATTTTTGTATGTTTTTATCAGTGTCCATGGTTTTTGTTCATTTGGGATGGGGCTCTAATTGAAATTAACTGTTTGCTCATCATAAAGCTTTCACACTATCATAATAACCATTTCTCTAGTTTGTTTTTATCAGTGCTCGTGGTTTTTGATAATTTGGAATGGGCCTTTTATTGTAGTTACAAATGATAAAGGAGGAGCATTGACTGGGTAAAAAATGGGCAGGGTTTTAAAATAGGGGTAAACTGTTCCAGGTATTAGAAGGTGAAGCAACAGGCATGGAGATAACAGAAAGCCAGGAAAGGTTAAAACTATGTAAGCTTAATCAGAAAGGTCTATATAAATACACGGGTAAATCTATAAAGTAATGCTGCTCTGTCCTTTTTTCAAAAGAAACATCCCATTTCTTTCCTTTTATTGTGTACACATGGGCTTCTGTAGCAAACTTCTTTCTTTCACCTTTAACGTCCAGGGCAATGGCTTGAGCATGCTCAGTTTGCTCCTCTCTCCCTGTTCCCCTCCCTTCTCTCTCCTTCCTCCTCCCCTCCCACCTTTAATCTGAGCCCATAACTATGAGTGAGCAGGGAGAGACTCAGGCAGGAAGTGATGTCACCAAAATAACATGGCAGCTGCTATCATAAACAATCAGATAGCTTCTAGAGCTGTTTACTCAGGTATGGTAAAGCATTCCACAGAATAAATATAGTGTTCTAGCTTGTACTATTGTGGCTAATCTATTGACAATAAATTACCTCAGTAGCTTTCCTTCTCCTTTAAGTCTACAATGACAATTAAGAAGGAAAGCTGAAAGCTAACTATGAAACATAAGAGGGATGCATAGGGCAAGAAAAGGGTAGAAGATGCATTCAACAGAATAATTACAGAAGCAAATTAAATTCTGCTAACTACTTACTCTTTTTGCTTCAACTAAATCAGTTATTTTAGTTGTTTTAGGTATTCATTTTAATATTCAATACTCCCTAACCAATTTGCAAGCTCAGGCATGCTGCATTTTGAAAAATTATAATTGTTTTGATTCCCTGGAGGTCATGGTCACTGATATATTGAATCTTATTACCATTTTAATGACGTTAATTTACAATTTACAAACTAAACCCCTGTCTTTGTACACATGCAACTGTATAGATTACTTATATGACAGGGAACCAGGGAATGTGCATTGATCAATCTCTCCTCTTTTTCCCCTATGTGTATAGTTAATTTGGCCAGATCAGTAGCACTTCCATTGTATTTAGTACATTTTTATTTAGCTATGGAGTGCTCCCACAACCTTTATTTTTTGCAATTTACAAACTAATGTTACTCAACTGTAAAAGGGAGACACAAAAGAGCTCACAATCTAGGGTAAGGGAATGAATGAAAGGAATTATAATATTATTTACACCATACTGACATCAGTGAAACCACATATTGTTGAAAAATGTGGTCTTCAGTACACATTTGAGGATTTGTTAGTAAGGCTGGAAGGTTGATACTAGAACATGATAGGGAGAACTGGAAAGAAACAGGAATCTTCTAAATGAAGATTTTATACTAGTAAAGAGATTTAGGGGCACATTTACTAAAGAGTGAAGCAGGGGGTTTTTTTTGCGAAAATTTGCCAAAATGATCATTTGTAGGGACATCACCAATTTACTAAAAGGCGAATACAACAATTCACCAGAGAAAAAGCTCAGTGCTAGAGAAGTTTTACGTTGTTTCACTCAGGTATAGTGATTGTTAATCCGCAAAGTTAGTGTAAACTTTTGAATACAATACCTGTACGTTACTATTTCTCCAGGTTCTATTTGGCTAATTGATAAGATGAAGCTACATCCCCTACATTATTATGTCAGTGACATCATATCCTGTATTCCAAAAAAGTCATAAAAAAGATAAAACACTGGCATTTTTTCATATATTCATTTTATGTTTACAAGTTGTAACCGTTAAATATATGTTATTCAAACTTTTTGAACCATTTGAAGCTCGTGCCACATTTGTTTTATAGTGGGAACATTTTTAATAATAATTGTCCACTTTCAACAATTTCATCAACACCACTAATAAATACATACAGATAAACTTTATATACCTGCTATATTTAACTTGACGTAAGCAGAAGTATATTAAAAAAGTATCGCTAGGAAAAAAGAAAATTATTTTCATCAGTTTTGGACTGATGAATTATCGCTGGTGAAAGTACACCAGTGTTCATTTGCTGAGACAAAATTTAGCAGTTGCATGAAGTATGGCGGAGACTGCTGAAGCAGACATTTGCTCTTAAGTAAATGTGCCACAGTGAATGGAGCTACACAAAAGGGCTCACTTATAATTCATGAATAATTACAGCCACACAAGGCTTTACCTCTGCCTCCCATCAAAACCAATACAGTGGCACGTGTGTAATAGCAAATTGCATGCAAGTTTGGCTAACACTAGTGATGGGCGAATTTATTCGCCAGGGGCGAATTCGCGAAACGCCAGCGAAAATTCGCCCAAAAATAAACGTGCCGCGACTCGTTTCACAAATTTTTTCACCAATTCGTGAATTTCGCTGGAAATTCGCAAATTATTCGGCGAAGCAAAACTGGGTAGATTCGCCCATCACTAGCTATCACTTTAAGGAAACAATTCATCAACAGTGAAATTCACAGTTTGACAATAATTTGAACCTTTGCAGTGAAAATTGTAAACTTCAATTACATTTTCAAAAATTCAGAATTGTTTATATTTATTCATTTAGTTTTTTCTTTATTTGAGTTTCCAAGACGCAGGGGCAGATTTACTATTGGTCGAATTTCGAATGATAAAAAAAATTCGAAATTCGACCTGGGAATAATGGGGAGGTAAAATCCTACCAATTCGACTATTGAATTCGAATGATTTTACCGCAATTCGAATGATCGAACGATCGAATATAGAAAATGCGATCATTCACAATTTTTTAGCAATCAATCAAATTTTTTATATTCGATCTTAGGGAATGATCCCCATTTCGGCAGGTTCAATCTGGCGAAGTAGGCAGTCGAATTACTTTAAAATTTTGATTCCTTCGATCATCAAATGATCGAAAAATAGGAGAGACTATTAGTGATGGGAGAATCTGGGGCGTTTTGCTTTGGCAAATCTTTTGTGAATTTCCCAATGAGCAAATCTGAATATTATTTTCCAACATTTTTTTTAAATTTCAAAAGTTCAAAATCATTACAATAAACATGAGGAATATGGCATAATGTTTTGGTGGTCAGTAGTGATGGGCGAATCTATCCCGTTTCTCAGAAAAATTTGTGAATTTCCAGCAAAATTCACGAATTGGCGAAAAAAAATTGCGAAAATGAGTTGAGGCACGTTTTTGATGCGCGTTGCATCAACTTCGATGTGTCGCATAATTTTTGACACGCGTCACGTCATTTTCGCCGCGCGTCGTGTCGTTTTCATTTTTTTGCGACTCATTTTTTTCAGCAAATTTTCGCTAGGCGAATTTTCGCTGCCGTTTCGCAAATTTATTTGACAGTGGCGAATCGCGGGAATTCGCCCCTGGTGAATAAATTCGCCCATCACTAGTGGTCAGGTCATCGTTTCATGCTCTGATTTAGCTGATAAATAAGTAAGCAACATTTCTTATAGTAGCTAATCCATATCATTGTACAGATGGAACACACATCATTTTGATGAAATACAGTTATCTGTGGATTGTCATTAAACTAAATGAGTTCCCAGCTGAAGTGCTAAATTTAACACTGAGCTCTCCATCCTTATTACACTAAAAATGAATTTAGTCCTCCCTTATTGTAAAAAAAATACACTTTTTATGAGCTTTTTACTGGGCATTCATTTAATTTATCTACAGTATATTAATATTGTCTCTACATTGTATTTTTAAAGCATTGAGCCACTATGGGCATAGTATTTAGGAGATGTTAATTATAGAGGCAATATTAATTAACAGATAGATTATTTACAGTAGAAGATGTGGGCTTTCTGTCTAGTTGTCCAATTCACATTGAATACAGAGATGGTGTTGAAAAAATTCTAATTGCTGTGTAGGTGGATTTGTAAAACATGGTGTGCCTGCAAGGTAAAAAACGATGCTTTGTCTGGTAAGTCATAATCATTCAGATTGCGTAGAGTCTTTATTTGAATTTGGGAATCAATGTTTAGAACTCAGTTTTTACAGTTTAAACACACTGTACCTTTACCAAGGTTTTGCTTTGCAAGAAATAAGCTTCAACTTTTTTCAATGTGGTGCTCATGAGTTGCTGTAGAAGTCAGTCCTAGTTTATATCTTTTAATTGTTGGTTTGCCTAGCCTAAACAAAGGCATAGCCACATAGTGTAAGGAATTACTATTGAGTGGAAGGTGTGGAAGGTATTTGTAATTATGATCCTTCGTCAGTGCGCAACTTCTCCTGGCGTTAGGGTGTGAAATTGCGCTAGTCTATCTACTTCGCTAGCGAAAATTCACCAGAGTCGGTAAGTGAATTTGCGAAGTTACGAATTGACGTCACGCTGGCGAATTAGCGCTAGTGTTAGATGCTTCATGCTTTAGTGAATCTGCCCCCAAGATGGAGCAAGTGAAGAATCAGTGACAGGATGGAGCAGGAAGAAGTATGGAGAATGAAGAGTCAGGAATAGACTTAAAGGGGACCCGTCACCCCAAAAAATATTCAAAATCATATTTTATCACATTAATCAAGCCAAATGAACTTTAATTATACTGTATAAATTATTTGGATCTTGTTTCCTTCAGTCTCGGAATTCATAATTATGGCAGGAACCATTTTGGCAAGCCTTGCATCATTTCAAAATCTTATTTGAGCACCAGAATGGGGGACCCAAAGTCCATCCCCATGCCCTGGTTATACAATTAAATGGTTAAGAGAACGGGAGGAATGTGGGGAGAGCAGTGACATCAAGGAAGTGCTGAATGGAAAGTGAAAGTAATTGTCTGCCCCACCTCTATGCCTAGAGGCAATTGGCTAATCTTATCCAACCAATAGGGTTGATTGAGCCAGAAAAGTTCAGGTGATATATAATAAACTTGCTTACTAGCTGCTCTTTTGAGCAAAAAAAAAAAACATAGTTCAATTCTAGCACAGATTTTGCCTCTTATGAAAATGCTAATCTTGCTGCAGATGTGTATCAGGTGAAACAATTTGCTCATATTTTCTGTTAGGTATCTCTTCCTAATAACTATAAAATATCTCTTTCTGGATTGTGAACATTAATATGAATGAGTCTATTTGATATGGACTTTCTTAGGACATTGCTACACATACAGTATAGCTACAGTGTTTTTTTTTTTGTGGGTGAGAGGGTTATTAGAACATGTCCTGTAGGTTAAGCTAAGTAAGCATTATCTTTGTATTTTGTTGGTAACAGCTGATGATATATAAACAGTTAATTCAAAAACTTTTTTTTATCCATGTGATTTCGGAGGTCCATTCCTGTTGACATTGTTTTAGTTATCATTTATGTAAATCTATAGGTTCATGTTATTTTGTGTTAAGACTTTTCAGTTGTTCATATAAAGCAAAATATTGAATAATGTAATCGTTGACTACACCCTGCCAGATCCCTTGTGGAGGCACCATCTGCTTGGCTTCATTTCAGCAGATTACATACAGAGTAGGTAGGGGGGAAAGAACAAAATCCAATGATTTGTAGCAACCTGGGGATAAAGCAAAGCATATGTAAACACAGACATCAGTGATTAGCAATACACTCTTTGGAAGTACAGTATTATGGGAAACATTTATGTCATACACATAAAATTTTAGTTTTTTTAGCAGACACAAAAATGAAATAATATAGGGCTAATTTACTATATGTTCCAGTTGCTCTTCACAGCCCAAAAGCTAAGGACTTGCCTAAGTATCCATAGAATGTATAATCTACACCTTTTATATTTAAAAATTTGCCACAGTGTGCTCAGTATATCATTCAAAGTTTCAAGGAAAAACCTGAAGAGAAATTAAGTACCTGGATGCTTTTTTGCTTTCCCTCATAAATGGCATGTAAGTGAGAAGTGTTCGGGGAGCAACCCTTCTGCTAGTGCTTCATACAGACATGGGTGACACTCTTTGCACTTTATTGTGTAAGAGCAGATGCCTAAAGAGCAACAGGTGTATTTAAAGCAAACAACACATGCAGGTGTACAGTATGCTTATTTTGTGCAATTTTCTCCTTAATGATTCCATTTATGCATAATGTGACCGTCATGGACTGCTTTTATAAGTATAATTAAATAACCAATCTGCAAGGCAGATGTTTATGTTGGCTACAGAGCCTCAGCCTGTAGATGAAATAGACCTTAAAAGGATACTGTCATGGGAAAAAAATTTTTTTTTCAAAGCACATCAGTTAATAGTGCTGCTCCAGCAGAATTCTGCATTGAAATCCATTTCTCAAAAGAGCAAACATCATTTTGTATATTTGATTTTAAAATCTGACATGGGGCTTGATATACAGTATTGTCAGTTTGCAAGGTGACCCCAGCCATGTGACTTGTACTCTGATAAACTTCACTCACGTTTGAGTGATATCAACCCCCCCCCCCCCCAGGTAGTCTAACAAGACAACAGTGGGAATTTAACCAGATAGCAGCTCCATAACACAAGATAATAGCAGCACTCAATAGTAAAATCCAGGTCCCACTGTGACACATTCAGTTACAATGAGAAGAAGAAATGACAGTCTGCCAGGAAACAGTTTCATCCTAAAGTGCTGGCTAAATTTTATATTGTAAAGTGAATTATTTTTAGTGTAAACAGTGTAATTAAGAAATAAAAACTACATCATAAATATCATGACAGAATCCTTTTAAAGATCATTTACCAACATGATTGCAATGTGCAAAGGGCTAAAATGAATGCAAATCATCATGTTTGCATTGTTTTGTCCCAAAATGCCACTGGAATAATATTGACTTTGGGTGATAGTTTTTCTTATTCCATCTGTATTCAAATGGCATCACAACTGGCACACTGGGACAGATTTACTAAAGAACAAAGCATGCTTTTTTGGTGAAAATTTAGCAAAATCACAATTTGCAAGCACATCGGCAATTTATTAAAAGGCGGATGATCGTTAATCAGCTAATGAAAGTGTGAAAGTTACTATTCATTACCTTTTTTGCCAAAGTCTATTTGATCAGGTTCAGCCTGGTGAATTAATTAAATGAAGCTCCTGTACATCCTCAACATTATTATGTCAGTGACATCTTGACCTGTATCCCAACAAATGTCTTAAGTAAGCACACTGGAATTTTGTCATATCAAAGTGAGATTATGTTTACAAGTTATAACTGTTAAAATATCTTATTTACACTTTTTTTTATATTTGAAGATCATGTCACATATGTTTTCAGGTAGGCTCATGGCCTAGAACAACAGAGGATCTCTGTCTTCATTTTGCTTCTGTGGACATTTTTTAATGAAAAGTGGCCACGTCCAGCAATTTCCCCAACAGCACTAATAAATACATACATTCAGATGCAGTCACTTGGATTTGTAAGCTAAATGCGTCGTGACTCAGGACTAATTGAAGAAACTGTGTTATCCAAAGTTATCTTTAATGCATTTTAACCTTTTCATTAGCATACCAAAGCCCCATTGTTTTCAATGGTGAACTCTTTAATTGGATGGGATGCTGTGACACAATATTCTGTGCTAAGTGGGATAAATGGGTTAGATGAGTTAAGTCACGACGCATTAAACTTACAAATCCAAGTGACTGCATCTGTATGACCTTTATACACCCACTGAATTTGAATGAATGTAAGTGTAAGTTAACAAAGTTTCTATAGGATGAAATTAACGCTAGAGAAATTTGCCAATAAATTTTTATCGCTGACAAAAGTACACCAGTATTCTCTTGCTGAGAAATAATTGTGCATTTAGATGAATATGCATATTCTTCACGAAATAACATCTGATGAACTTGCATGAATTATGGTGGAGAAAAATTTGCACGTAAGTAAATGTGCCCCACTGTGTCAATCATCTGGCTAGTATGTGATTCACTAGACACTGGGTAGTGTGTAATTCATTATATATGCAAAGTAACCCAGGAAATACCACTTCCTTAAGGCATCCTTAACAGATCTGAAACAAATAACATTCTTCTGTACAGGACTCTCTGTGGACTACTGCATTTGTCTGGGCTCTGCTTCTTCACTACTACAGCATAGATCCAACTGGCACATAGAGCCATTCAGTTCTGTAAAGAAGATTTATTTACTGCCATCTGCATTTATACAGTGGTGCAGGGGGTCTTGGTGGAAGGGATCTGAAACCCCCTTCTCCAAAGGGGATTTCCCAAAACCAACTTACTGTAAGTACTTTCAATTACTAATATGCAAATGCTTATTTTTCTTTGTACAGGAATGTACAGTATTTGGGAAAGTACTTGTTTTGCAAATTCCTACCACGTAGGTAGGATTTTATAGAGGGTGGACATTCCCTTTAAAAAAGCTGTGACAGTCTCTCATCTTTATGCATGTACATTTGTTTAGGTGAGTTTTAGCATGAATGGTAAGTTGGGTCTTAGAGGTGGAATGTTCCCATCCCCATACTATTGTTTGTATTCTCCTCAATATACTTCACCTTGCTGCAGGATATGTTGGCATATATTATCATTTAAAAATAAGACTTGACCAAATATTTGCACTACTTAATTGGTAATGTGACTAGAATTGGGATCTGCACCTTTTTTCAATCTCAGAACATCTAAGGGTTAACCATGAATTTCAAAGTAACATAACTTTAAAAACACACAAATAAAAAAGGCTTATTCAATACACATTCAAAAAGTTGTATTGCCTCAATGTATTTTCTTGTGTAAGTGTGATGAAGCATGTCTGATGACAGAATTATTATTAATAATTATTATTATTATAATTAATAGGTCAAGCTGCAGTTGAATAATATCTGGCTTTTAAATCTTACAAAAAAAACGAATTTCCGGTAAAATGTAATCATAAGTTCAGTGCGTATCCTAATGATCTTCTCTAACACTGGAGAAGTTTCAAGCACATGTCAATAGTTTGCAAAACAAGACCAAATACTAAATTTCTGACTGTAAACCCCTTTCTTTGGGGAAAGGATTAAGTATCTTAAAAAGCCTAACATTCAGTCTAACTGCACGCAGATATGCTACAATGGGGATTTCACACTAATCACTTAATAATTCCAAAAGATTTCTTTTCCTCGAGAAGATGTTTTAAGATTCTTCTCAGCTCTCCCTAAAGGAATTCACATGTTGATTTATACTTAGCAACAGGTACTCAATTCTCTTCAGACATTAGTATGCCTTTATAGAGATGGATGTTTGTCAGCCTATTTGCATCAAAACTCTGATTCTACAACTGCAGTGTTTTTTTATGGAAAGAACTTTTCGAATGAAATGTTCTTCATATTTTTCTCAATATTCCTATATATTTTATATGCTTTTGTTGAGGAAATAGCATCACACATAATTCTTTACCCAATTTTCTTATTTTACTGAATGCCAAAACCTGAACTAAAATCTTAGAAAAGCTTTGAAAACTTTAAAGATAAAATATGCTGTTTGCCAAATGATTCTCACAGACCACAATGTCTAGTCAGTAATGTTTCAAGCCAGTAGAGACCACCTTCAAACATTGATAATTAAACTAATTCAATTCAGTGAGAAAAGGTTGTATCACATGAAACATCATGAACATGATTTAATTTGAAGTGCAATTCAGTTCAAAAAAACATCTTGCTTTTTGAGAATATTCATAGTCATCCTGGTTGTTCAGCATATGAAAACTGTACTGAAGTCTCTGCAAAAGAAATTGGAACTGAATTTGTAGAATTTGTTGAATTAAAATAGTTTTCATGTGGGAAACCATAGCTAACTTTTTAGCACTGAATTGAATCTGGACCATTGTTTGTTATTTATCATGTTTGGTGACCATGGTTTAGTAAAAGTTTCTGCTTGGAATATTTGAAGGTATGCTGCCCAAAACAGTGGACTTCTAGTCATCCAGTACTTGTAGCTGAAGATATTAGACCTGTATCAATTAAGATACTGCCAAATAACCACTAAACTTTATCCAGAATGTTTGAGACTTGGGGTTTTATGGATAATGCCTCTTTCCATAATTTGTATCTTCATACCTTAAGTCTACAAAAAAATTATGTAAACATCAAATAAACCCAGTAGGCTGGTTTTGCTTCCAAAAAGGATTAATGATGTTGTAGTGTAGTCAAGTACAAGGTAATGTTTTATTATAACATAGAAAAGGAAATCGTTTTCCAAAACTTGAATTATTTGAATAAAATTGAGTATATGGGAGGCAGCCTTTCTGTAATTCTGAGTTTTCTTGATAACAGGTTTTCAGATATTGGATCCCATACCTGTATCCTAAAATTTGATGATTTGCTTATTTTCTTTCAAGTTAAATACTTGAAATGTAACAATTTCACACCACATTTTTGTTTTCCATGCCTTATTTTAGATGTTAGCAGTATAACAACCACATCAGTGGTTATGCTGTGTATGTTCCGTTTTTATTTTTGCAATGAAAAAAAAAGATTTGGCTTAGCATTTAAAAAAAAAATTACCTGGAAACAGTAATAATGTATAAACTTGATGACTGCTACAGTGCAATCTTTCCACTTTGGCTGGCTTTTTGAGACTTTCTAAAATCAGTCATTAGACTGGCAATAATTATATACAACAATAGTTTATCTATATGACTTTGACTATTTACAAGATCTAGAATATTCTCAAATTGAACTTTCATTTCCTAGAACAATCCCAAACCATTGGCTCGTAAGCAAAATGTTGCTCATCAACCCCCTGGATGTTGCTCACTAGTGATGGGCGAATTTATTCGCCTAGGTCGAATTCGCGGCGAATTCCCGCGATTCGCCGCTGGCGAATAAATTTGCGAATCACCAGCGAAATTTCGCTTGGCGAAAACGCTTTTGACGCGACGAAAACGACGCGACGCGCGTCGAAAACGACGCGACGCGCAACGAAAACGACGCGACGCGCGACGAAAACGACGCGACGCGTCAAAGTTTACGCGACGCGCGACAAAGTTGACGCGACGCGCGACAAAATCGTCCCGCGACTCGTTTCGCGAATTTTTCACCGATTCGCGAATTTCTCTAGAAATTCGCGAATTTTTCGGCGAAGCGAATCGCGGGAGATTCGCCCATCCCTATTGCTCACAATGGCTTCAAAGCAGATGCTTATTTTTTAATTCCAGACTCAGCGAAAAGTGTTGGTTGCATAAAAACCAGCCGCACTGTCAGACAGAGCCTCTTGTGAACTGACACATAGCCACTATCAATTACAGCACTTATTTTTCACTGCCCAGGAATGTATTTCTTGCTTGTGTTGCTCCCCAAAACTTTTAACTTCTGAATGTTGCTTACAGGTAAAAAAAGGTTGGGACCCGATCCAAGAATACCCAGAGCATAGAAGTAATGCTAAAAAATTGTGCCCAGTACCCTCTGTGGAAATATTATGGAGCTTTGAATACTAAGGGCCCTATTATTCTCTATAGATTACATATTCAGTCCAGGGTACATGGCTAGGAAACCTTCTGGAACAGTGACCTAAAAGTTAAAAAATTGCTCAAAACTGGACAATGTATGATATTTTCATCAGGATGATACAGGAGACTGATAAACCTACAGAGACCCATAGTATATCAAGTTTCTGTGTAAGTTGTTTCTACAAGAAGTTCCAGTTATAGATTATACATTTAGTATTACTTCTTCATAATGATTAGGCTTTTTTAGATAAATAACAATGAATTAAAAATTAATTTTTTATTTATGTTTGGGTGAAAAATAAATTCCCCATTATTATCAATTGGGAAAACATATCAGCTCCAGTAGGTACCCAAAGTTTTTGCATGAAGCGAGGCAATAAAAAAATACTAGGGATTGCCTTATGCACGTGTGTGAGCATTATGCATTTTGGCATGTTTATGTCTACAGGCAAGGTGTATCATTGAATATTCTTACTTTAAAAACTTGTGACTATAATTTCTTAAATATCATCACTTTTAAAGTCTACATTACTAGCGTTTATAATCAATAATTCCCAGCAGGCTTAAGTGCAAACTGTGCTCAGTGCTTCATCAAAACTGCATTAGAGGAAGTTTAAAATACTGAAATAAGACCAGGTTAATTAATAAAGAAATGTTTAAAAATAGACAAACTCCCAGGAGTAGAATAAAACCATGTTTAAAGCTAGCAAAGTTCACATTTGACTTAACCAATTAATGAAATTAAACATTCAAAAGATTACAGGGTAGTGATGGGTGAATTTGTTTGTGGCGAATTCCTGCGATTAGCCGCAGGCCAATAAATTCGCTAAACGCCGGCAAAATTTTGCCCTGTTTTTTTGGATGATGAAAATGGGCGCCGGGGTCCAAAAACAAAATATTCTTTAGTAGTGATGGGCAAATAATTTCAACAGGCATGAATTTGCAGCGCATTTTTGCATATCGTCGGCAATAAATTTGTGAAACTGCAGAAAAAAATTGATGGTGAAAAATATGCCACAACAAAAAAAAAATTGGCGCACATCAAAATTGCCATTCGTCAAAATTATTTGGATGCCCATTGACTTCAATACATTTTGCTCTTTCATGAGACAGCTAGGATTCACCCATCACTATTCTTTAGAAATGAAGAGATTAGTTATTTAAGAATTTGTTTGTTTAGGAAAAATATATATTATAGAAAGGTTTATATTAATATGGTAATGAATGGGCCTTGATTAGACAAAGGCCTTTCAATATGCTCCATATGCTGTTCAAGCTTGTTTAACCTCTAATTCATAAATTCCTTTTGTGTACCCTTGTCCATTTACAGACTTCTAGAATATGGTAACCTTTTTAAAAGTAGAAAATCCAGTCAAGTGAAGTTTTTTATAGTATGACTGGGTAATGTAAATATAAGAGGAAACTTACTTAAGGCCCCCATACATGGGCCTATAAAAGCTCCCGACAATCAAAGTCAACAGCTTATTGGCCCGTGTGTGGGACCATCCAATGGGCTTCCCTGATCGATATCTGGCAAAACTCGGGCAGATCTCGATTGGGCAGGTTAAAAAATCTCTTCGGATTGTGAGTTGATGTGGTCCCGTGATCCGCCTGCCCATATCTCCTCCATTCTGATCCAATATCCAACCTCAATGTGGGCATATTGAGGAGGGATGTGCTTGTTTGGTGGATCTCCCTGTGTATGGTCAGCTTTAGACTCCAGACAGAAGTGCACTAAGGGGTTTAAACTAAGCACTCCTAGCTGAAGTCTGGCTAAGTGCAAAGATGCACCCCTCCTCAGCCCCTCTCATTAAAACAGTGGCATAGTGATGGGCGAATTTATTCGCCAGGGGCGAATTTGCGGCTAATTCCCGCGATTCTCCGCTGGCGAATAAATTCGCGAAACGCCAGCAAAAATTCGCCCAAAAAACGAGTCCCGCGTCGTTTTTGACGCGACGCATCGGAAACTACGCGACGCGCGCCGAAAGCGACGTGCGCCGGAAACGCGGGAGATTCGCCCATCACTACAGTGGCACATTGAAAGCCATTATTACAAAACTAACCAGAAATTATCTTCACCTATTGGGCCTTCTTCCACTCAGTATCATACATCTCCTCCAACAGTTAGGATTCAAAGAGACCAAGCACTGTTAGTTAGCTCAATGCTAAAATGTATCACAATTTAGGGGACTGCATGTACTAAATGATAACTAAACATTAAGTCCCCTTCGAGTTCCTCAAGTTCAACCACCCTATAAATGATTTATGGAGGACCCAACTGACATAAATTGCAAAGATCAGTGTGAAGCAGAGAGTTGCATATTGCAATAGAAGCTTATGTCAACAGCTAAATAGAATTATCAAAATAGAGAAAAGGATAAAAAAAAGGTAATGGAAAAAGATAACTTTGTCCTGAATGTGCAGCTTTTCAATTAAATATTGATTTAATTCAGCAGGCACTGTTGTCGCACAACCTTGTATTGCCAACCCAACAGCATTGACTGCATAACATCAAGCCATGGAAGCTTTGCACATGACACGTGTCCTGTTCTTTAATTATAAAACCCGCTGTGAATTGTAGGGGATAAATAATTATGATTATGGTTTTCCAGGGAGTATAATTTATACCAGAAATGTTCTATGCTTTTCAGTACCAATCTACAAAGCACCATAACAACCCATGTCATTAGTTCTTTGAAAATCAATTTCTTTTATGTCTTTCTATGATTTTTTAAATTAATTTATTAAACTAGCGTGCTGTCACATTGGATTTTTTTTTTACTGAGCTGCTGCTACAAATAATGGAAAATAATCTTGTTAAATTCTAAAATGCATGACAAGCATTAATCTAGCTGCACCAAGGGGCGTATTAATATTTGGGGGGCAACAAGTTGAACTCTACATGTTCATGCTTGTCAATCTGCCTTCTTATGACTAATTAAAGAGGCACAACCTATGCAGCTAAATTGAAATTTAGACCAATACTTCTCCATATGCCTATCATACTCAACACCAAGAATTTACTCACTGGAAACATCACTGCAGCAAACAACAATTACTGCAAAAATTATCCTTGCATATACAGTAAAATAAAGGGATTCTGTCATGATTTTGATGGTGTAGTCTTTATTCCTAAATTATACTGTTTACACTGCAAATAATTCACTCTACCATATCAAATTTTATTCCTGAACCAACAAGGGTATTTTTATTTTTATGTAGGAAACCATCATAGGCCATTTTGCCTGGTCATGTGCTTTCAGAAAGAGCCAGCACTTGAACTGCTTTCTGACATACTATTGTTTACCTTACACAATGTTACTGAAGGAATCGCAGTGGGACTTGGATTTTTGGCATTTAGTGCTATTCCAATATCTACATGGGAGCTGTTATCTGGTTACCTTCCATTGTTCTCCTGATGGGCTGATGATGGGCTGATGGGGTCTGATTGGGGGGAGGGAGTGGTTGACATCACTCCAGCTTGCAGTGTAACAGTAAAAAGTGACTGAAGTTTATCAGAGCACAAGTCTCATGACTAAGGGCACCTTGGATATTGATAAAAGCAGTGAGTAAGTAGCAGGTAGAACTCAGTCCCTTCGTAAAATGTATAATGAAGCAATAGAATTCTTAATGAATCAGATGCAATTTGAGAGTAGGACTGGCCAGATATGGGATGACTTTGACGTAGTTGGCCAGCTTAAATATATTGCAATATATGGACAAACAATCCCTGTTTTGTTTAAAGGGTAAGGCATTTTTTAGTAGCTGTATGCAAAAAAATGTCTCAATGTCTTAAATATATTGATAATGGGTTGAGTGCAGAGGACCTCTTGCATTTGTCTATGGATATTGATTTGGGGCACATTTACTAAGGTTCGAATTGATTCGAAGTGAAAATTTGAATCTAAAAAATTTGAAATTCAAATAAATGTTGGGTTTATTATAGCCCAAAATTAGATGCAAATTGGTCAAATTTGAAATTCAAATTCGACTTTCGCAGTACTGTCCCTTAAGAAAAATTCGATATAACAATTTGGCAGGATAAACCTACCGAAGTGCCATACAATCCTATGGGATCCTATTGTTGATCGAATAAAAAAAATTCGATCGATTGCTTTAAATCGTTTGAATCAATCAATTGGAACGATTTTATCTATCAATCGAATCTTTAATATGCGATCGTTCGAAAAAACGAATTGCATTAAAAGCCCTCGAATTCGAAATTCGGATTTGAGGGTTTTTAATTCGACCTAAATTTGATGGTCGAATTTGAGGTTTATTTAACCCTCGAAACTCGGCCCTTAGTAAATGTGCCCCAAAATGTCTAGCTCCATGTCATATTTTAAAGTTAGATATAAAAAGCTGTTTGTCTTTTATTTGTGCCGCTATGCCTTTAAATGGAAGGGGAGTTTAGGGCACAGCATTCCCTGATGATGGGTCACATGACCTGAAATGCATAGGATGCTGCTGCCGGAATATACCCAGGGAGCAGGAATAAGCTGGCCTTACAACGCCCTGATTCCTTTTTGATAACATCAGTGAAAACTGTGATTCCCCTTACCAACAGACCTGAAGGACTGCAGGAGCTGAAAAGTACAGGTAAGGAGAAAGGCTTATATATGTGCTATATTTGCAGACTCAAGATGAAAGCTAATAAGTATGCTAATTATTGTCCACATGCAATGTAACCTGATCCAGCAGCTTATTTCCTGCCCACTGGGAAAATACTTGATATGCTCTTTTAAAATCACACTTGTGAGTAGTATTTAAATCATTTTTAATGCCTTTATAAGCAACACTATTGGCTATTTTTTCTCTTCATTTTGTTTAGAATCTATATAAGTACAGGTATAGGACCTGTTTTGCAGAATACTTGCGAACTGGCATATTCCAGATAATGGGCCTTTCTGTAATGAGGATCTTAATACCTTAAGTCTACTAGACATTAAATAGACCTAATAGGCTATTTTTGCTTCCAGTGAGGATTAATTATATCTAAATTGGGATCAAGTCCAAGGTACTGTTTTATTATTACAGGGAAAAAGGAAATCATTCTTAAAAATTTGGATAAAATGGAGTTAAAGGGAGAGGGCCTTTAATTTGGAACTTTCTGGATAACAGGTTTCTTTATACCATCTTGAAACTAATCCAGAAATATTAAACAGCATTTTAATAAATAATAGGGGTATTATTGTAGTAACTTTTTAGCTTTTCCGACAAAATATGCTCTGCTTTGTAGATGTATGGGATCTGTTATCTGGATTCCTGTTCTCCTAAAAGCTCTGAATTACACAAAGGCCTTATGCAATAGAGTCCATGTTAATCAAATAATTAAAATTTTTAAAAATTATTTATTTTTTCTCTGTAATAATAAAACAGTACCTTGTACTTGATCCCAACTATTAACAACAAACAATGGAAAACTGAAATAAGCATATATAAACTAAGCCATGAGTTCACAGTGCCTATGTTGAACTTAAAGACTTAACAATCACACATGGGCATATTTTCTGCTTCATTCTGCAATAAATCCTATAGATTGTGTTAATATACTTTTTTACACTACTCTTAGAATGTGCAACTTTAAAATACAGAAACCTGTTATGTAGAGTCATAGTTCTAGTTTTTAAAAATGATTTCCTTTTTCTCTGTAATAATAAAATCGTATGCTGTACTTGATCTTAAACTGCATGAATCCATATAGGTGGCAAAACAATCCCATTGGGATTATTTATCAAAGATCTAATGTTTTTTATACTTCTAGAACAAACTCACAATTCAAATGGTTTCTTATTTAAGAAAAAAGTTGAATGGAAAAAAAACTAAATTTAATTTTCGAGTTCCAGTTGCAAAACCAGAAAACTCGAATGAATTGAGTTTTCAGCAAAAAAAAAAAAAACTAGAATTGTCTGAGTTTTCGGGCAAAACCCTAAAAAAAAAAAACCTTGAACATCATAAAGACTATCCACACATTCAAATCCTTCAAGTGACCTCTGACATTGAATCCTATAGGACCTCAACAGGATTTAGATGTATTTTTAGATTCTAGCTATTTCCAGGGTTGGCATTTAGTATATAAAAAGTAAATTTTTTGTGGGTGGAGACTTAAAGGGGTGGTTCACCTTTAGGTTAACTAGTATGTTAGTACAATGGCTAATTTTAAGCAACTTTTCAATTGGCCTTTTTCTGTTTATTATAGTTTTTTAATTATTTGTCTCCTGCTTTCCAGCTTTCAAATAAGGGTCACTGACCCCATCTAAAAATAAATGCTCTTTAAGGCTACATTGTCATGTTATTGCTACTTTTTATTACTCCTATTTCTATTCAGGCTTCTCGTATTCATATTTCCATCCCCTATTAAAAACAATAATAACCATAATTAAAAAAGAAAACTAAATTCACCTGAATGATTTCAAATTTTCAAAAATATTAAAATTTCAAATATGCAAATTAGGTGACTTCGACCAGTGAATTTTTTAAATTGGATCGATTCAAATAAAAATCTATTTGAATATTCGACTGTCGAATTACTTCCCCTTTAAAATTTTATTTGACTGCCTAGTTCGCCAGGTTTAACCTACCGAAGTGGGTTAAGTGAATTTAGATGGAATAGTGAAAATTCGATCAAATGGTTAAAATCGTTAGAATTGAACGATTTTATCGATCGATCAAATTTTTATATTCTACCGTTCGACAAATCAAATTGAGGTAAAAATCATTTGAATTCAAAGGATTTTTATTCCCTAACTATTCACATGGTCGAATTTCAAATTTTTTTTCAATTTGAAATTTGACCAATAATAAATCTGCCCTGTAAAGTTAATTTAAAGGGGAACAACTCCTTTAATATATAGTCATCCAAAAAAGGGAAAGATTCCACCTCTGGAAAACCAAGTCCTATGCATTTCAAATAATAGATTCCATGTCTGTATTTTGAAGTGGAAAACCATTCACTACTTCTCAAAGCAAGATTCTGCAGTGGATTTCACAACTGAAGGAGCAGCTCTGATGAGAAGTGAAATGTATTCAAGATTTTCACTTGATTGATACTAGCAGCTTCCAGATTCTGCACTTTTAAATATATAAAAGGCAGTGGAAGAATAAGCATGGATATATGCCTATTGGACATTGTAGGGACCCATAGAGTTAACAATGGCTCTATGGCTTTAATTCCCTACACTTCCTGATCTTCCTAGTTGCTGGGGAGATGCCCATGTAGCTAGATGGGATTTGCATAGCTATGCTATTGGCCAGTAGGGGCTGTGACTACATTTTGTCACACCTTCTATAGTAATTAAGAGGTGGATCTTGGCCTTTGGCTCCTAAAGGCTGACCAAGTTGGGCGTACCCAGGGGGGCCTGGGTACAGCAATGGCCAGTGGAGCATGTGCCCTAGAGGGCCCAGTGGAGCAGGGCCCGTTATTGAGGCTATAAACTCTCTAGGAGAGTGAGATAGAGAGTACAGATAGTAAGAGCAGCTTGGCTCCAACTAGGAGGGATAGCAAAGAGGTAGATCTCCTCTCAGGCAACACTGGCCTGTAGATAGAGACACATCCTATTAGGAATTAGGTCTAGTGAGTTCCCTGATCCCCTGTGTGAGGATCCAGGTCAAAGTCAGCAGGTGTTCCTGTATACACTGTCCAATGACTTTGTACTACTGAGAGTAAACCTGTGGATCATTTGTCTTGGACAAATAAAAGTTATTCTGTTAAACTGCAAGAACCTCCTGGCACCCATTAATCTTATTGTTGTTGCACAGTAGCATGAGAGTTGTAGTTGCGCTACACCATTCCTGAATTCTTCTGTTTAGTGAAGGCCCTAGCCTGAGGTGTTTGAGTCACATGTAACCCATGCTCTAAACACTAGCTCGACATTAACCCCTTTTTGGTTTGCTTAGCCAAGTGTTATAGATTATGAATGGCAGATACCACATTGTCGGGTTTGAGGTAAGGGAAACACTACAAGTTACATTCCAATAACATACAGATGATGCTCAAAAAGCATACAGGCAGTTTAATTTACTCCTGAATAAAATAGATGTTAGTGTGTGTATGTGATAGGGATAGTAGAGTAGTGTAAGCTCCATGATGCATCATCTCTATGAAACGTTGAGGAATATGTCAGCACTATAAAAATAATGGTAACTATTTAGAATAAATAAGAATTTAAATAATCGATAACTGCCAGAATTCATCCATTAACCCCAATAAATGTAACTCTTATTGAGTCCCATAACAGTTACACAAGGCATCAGAATAAGAGAGAAAGAGACAGATAGGTAGGTAGATCATTTACCATTTTAGAACTCATATTCACAGTAACCACTGCACTGAGCTTTTTCTATCAGATACAATATGTATCTAATATGTTTTGGTCCCTGCAGAAAAGTAATGGGTCAGACATAAATTGCCGTGCATAGTGGATTTCCATAGCAGCAGCAGCAGAAACAAAAAAAGGCAAAGGCTCTTTTTATTGCATTTCTATATCAAACTGTTTTGCAGATTTTCACGCTCATATTTTGAATTAAGAAAGAGAAAAAAATAATTTGAAGATAACCGTTTATTTTCGCAGAGAGGAAATTAAAGATAAAGAAGATTACTTACAATATTGCCTCTCTCTTCGTTGTAGGAAATTAATTTTAAAACTGGTAAAAATGGTTAATTACAAACAATATTTTCTCCCATTTTTAATATAAAATGGGTTAATAGTTCAAAAGGCAACAAACTGGTTTCGTTTTTTTTTTTTTTTCTCAATTCAAGGTCCTGGTTCTAATATGTTGGAAGTAACTAGGTGGCAACTCGAAGTTACTGCATTTTCAGTGACTAGAAGTGTGCTCTTTCTCCACAGGATCAACTTTAATTACTGTGTCTAGTGTATTACTTGTTGATCCCAGCTATCAAAGTGAACATTTTTCTTAATAGTTCACTTTGACTTATTGGAAAGCTGGAGCAGAACAAATGTAGTAAGTAGGCCAGGTGGAGAGGATGGTGGACTGCCCCCCATCTGCAGAAAGGGAGTTGTGTAATAAAAGGCACTACATTTTCCCAGGAGCAATAAACCGTAGCAACCACTGAGAAGGTAGCATATACTGGTCACCTGCTTAAAAGATATATTCCAATTGGTTGCTATGCAAACATTGTAATGCTGACTGAGAAACGAGTTATTCCCCACGCTACATTCTGGGTAAAAAAATTATTTATATCAATGTTACTATGTGCCTTATGACACTTATGCCAACCTTTTTTACCTATGAACCACATTCAAATGATAAAAAAAAAAAACACAAGCATGCAGAAAGTTTCTGGGTGCTAATTCTAAACTGTGGTTGACTAGCGGTGGCCCCTATGTGAACTGACAGCCTACACGAGGCTCTGTTTTGCAGTCAACTTAGCTTTTATGCAACAAAGGCCACTGGGAGCAACATTCAAGGGGTTGGTGAGTAACATGTTGCTTGTAAGCCACTGATTGGAGATAACTGGGCTAGAGTATCAGAAAGCATTATGATTATGTGCTTCTTTGCCTAGCCAAAAATCACACTATATTTAGTCCTTACTGCAGTTTAGTGTCATTTGTGGCTGTTGAAGACATACACTTTGCAGAAGATAAAATATTAATAACAACCACAGATAAGGGAACAAGCTTAGAGCTAGATGGCAGCCTAGAGTTGTTATTTATAATCCTGTTAGGCTCAAGTGCAAATATGTTAAATGGCACAATAAAGCACCCCTTAGTGCTGATTCAGGCAGCACTTCTGCTGGGGATTAATGGCTGTTCTGATATACAGCACATCATCAGTAGGTGTGGGCCAGCACAGTCCTTAGAGCTTGTCTTAGAGCAGGTGATAAGGAGAGAACACCATTGCTTAATGCATCCTCTGCTGCTCACTAACTTGCACATCTAAATGATCAAGTTAGGGGATGGGTATGGAGGATGTCTATGTGCCTTCCGGCATGCACTCCTCTTTGATAGGGAGTTACCAAATACAAACCATATTCTAGACAAGAGGATATATCAGAATGAAGACAAAGTGGGGCATTTGTATGGAAAGTGAAATATTACAATATTGTAATATTTGCCCATACTTTTGGATGCCATATGGGTTCATTGACTTTAACAACTCGATAGTATGGATGCCTAACTATGATGACAAACAAATTTCCAAATCCGTCAAAAATGAATAAAGAAAACAGAAATTGCCTAGGCTACCTCCACATCCAACACACTTTAATGTAGCTGACTACATGTTTTTGTATAGTGGCATAAGTAGAAGTTACCCATTCCCAATAGCAAAATATTTTTTTAAGCCCCTTGAACTATGAGAATAAGACATATATTGAAACTACTTTAGTCAATACTTAACCTGGTCCCTTGTACTTTTTGCAGTTATTACTTCTTCTATATTAACACCCTTGGTTATTTTGAAACAATATGTGCATTAGCACAATAAAAGCCACAAATGGTTTGCTCTTATTTTTGGTAAAACAAATTGTGCTATAAATTGGCATAAATGGCAGTCAAAGATTTCCTTTGCTGGGCAAACTATGAATTGTATATTCTTATATAATTATGCACCAAACAACTGGCTCTTGACTATTTCCACTTGTTATTATTAGTTTACAATGCACAAATAAGTAGTATGCTGTCATAAACATTTTCAGTTAGTGAAGAATTTTGAAATCACTACAGCTTTCTTAAATGAGCTCCACTGAGAGGCCATATTACAATATGGCTGCCAAAGTTTCATTGATATAAAAAAGATAAATGAGAGGTGCCTGTAATGAGAAAATGCGGGGGAACATTTAGTCAAATGGCAGGGAAACAGCACGATGAAAATACTGTACAGAAAATGACACATCAAGTTTTATGCAACACCATATATATGGCTAATTTTTAATTTTTAAGACTCTTGTTTGCTGCATGAGACATTTTTCTGATTTAAATATATATTGCTTCTGAAAGGACTTGCGGTCAGCAAATATCCCTGGCTTTCAATTTATATTAACAACAGAAGTGTAAAGTGGTTTATGCGTTTTTAAGTACACTCAGTTACTTTTTAGCTAGAATAAGAAATTATATGAATACTTCTGTTGTTTTGGCAAAACACAGCTTTACACATTACATTTATTGAATTTTTATTCAGTGCTTAACTTTCAGCAGACTTTTCTATTATTTACAGACTATGGTTTATGATTTCATTTGGATCCTTCCTAATATGCCCTGTGGCTTTAAGGGCTACTGTCAGCACATTATTTTGGTTATCCTTAATCATATTTAGGTTCAGATAACTTTGTAGTTTTAAACTTTTTAATAATGGAAATTTAGATAATATATATATGCACATTGTGAGCTTGCTTAGATCGTATTTAACTTTATCATCTCTCTACCATTTAACATTTATTTTATTATTGCTCCTGCCCTAGCAATACTATCCAATGGTAAAATGTGTTTGATAAAGATGTTTCATAAAGAAATGGAAGAAGGTAACAGGAAAACTAAACATGCATGGGAACATGTTATATAAATACCATTAACAGATGGAAAGGAAGAGATTTTGTTATGTGTTTCACTACTTCTTAGTAGTTAATGTTAATAGATAAACAGTACAAGGATTCCCAGGCTGCTTGTCCCTCTATTACTGCATATCTTCCTGATACTTCTTCTAAGATCAGGTTGCTGTAATAGTTCTAATAGTTTTCTGACACAGGATAATGCTTGTTTTAGGGTTGACCTTTCTGTGGCAAAAGGTACATTCTAGCTCCACAAACACTGGACCCCAGACTGGGGAGGTACTGTTGGAGTGCTGACCCCTTCCTTCCCCCTGGTTGAAATCTCTGCTGCTTTACTAGCTGTTTCTCTCAGCACCAACATTGCACTCCACAGGTGTGGTGTACCATCTAACCTTACTATATGCCTCACCTTGTCTCCCCAGAGCTCCTATCCCTTGCGCTGTCTCCCCAGAGCTCCTATCCCTTGCGCTGTCTCCCCAGAGCTCCTATCCCTTGCGCTGTCTCCCCAGAGCTCATATCCCTTGCGCTGTCTCCCCAGAGCTTCTTTCTCGTGTTTCTTCTTATAGATTACTATGGAAGAGACATTCCTTCTGCTTTAACCAAAAATGTATTTGTTTCAACAGCAGGGGTTCATGTCATCTTTTGGTAGCCGGGGATGAGCAGAGTATAACAGTTTTTTTATTAGCAGGTTCATGCACTTTACACTTCAACAGTAACTTGAACTCTATTTCTTTTATGCAGTATGGAAAGTACAGTGTATGCATGGTATATTCTTGTGCACAGTGACACCTACAGGCACCTTGCAAAAACACCACATATTCCCCTATAGTAGGAACGCATTTGGGTAAATTTAATAAACAGAAACCATAAAACTGTAAACTGTCTTAAAACAATATTATTCAATCTTCACAAGACACAGTCCTTGGTCCATGCAGGTAGTTTTCTGATTCTCTCAGTATGCCTCATAGGTTCACTTTCTTCAGGCCTTTTGCATTTATCATCAGGAGTAGGGAGATGTCCTTCATAAAATGGAACGTCTCCAAAGTCATATCAGACAGTTCATATGTGTATGGTCCTCGCTGGTGTCTCTATTTAGGTGCTGTAGTAAATTTAGATTGTCCTTGTTTCAGTAGTCCTGGTTTCTTAATTAATACTAAAGATCCAGGCTGAAAGTGCATTTGTCAGTGTGCACATGTTCTGTCAGTATAAGCCCTGCATTTGGCTTGTTGACGTTTGACAATGTCAGCAGTAGATGATTTTGTATGAACAGTATTTTGGGGAAGTTTGATGTTTGCAACGTAACGTGCGCATCGGTCTGCCATGTAATAAATCAGCTGGAGATGCTTGGGTTGTTGCATGGCACATTGCTCTGTAGTTATGTAGCTTATGTTATGGAATAGCTTGGCTATGAGGAAAGACTGGCCAAATTGTGGATGGTCACACTGGAGAAGAGGCTATTAAGGGGTGATATGATTATATATGTATAAATATATGAGGGGATCATAAAATCTCTCTAATGCTTTATTTACCAGTAGGTCCTTCCAGCTGATGCGAGGTCTCCCATTCTGATTCCACCTAAATATTTGGAAGGGGAGTTTTTACAGTGAGAGCTGTGAAGATGTGGAATTCTCCCCCTGAATCAGTTGTACAGATTGATGCATTAGATAGCTTTAAGAAGGGGTTGGATGGCTTTTAGCAAGTGATTCAATACAGGGTTATGGAAGATAGCTCATAGTACAAATTGATCCAGGATCTAGTTCGATTGCCATCTTGGAGTCAGGAAGGATTTTTCCCCCCTCTAAGGCAAATTGGAGAAGCTTCAGATGGGGTTTTTTGCTTTCCTCTGGATCAACTAACTTTTAGGCAGGTAAAAAAAAAAGGTTGAACATGATGGACAGGTTTGTTTTCAACCTAATTTACTATGTTACTATGTAAGGGGCATTTTTAAAGGTTCAGTTTCAGTCCTGCAGAATCAATGCATTTCAGAATCTTTTCTAGGTACTTGTCATGAAGATCCATAGAAGAAGCATAGACAATTATATCATTCAAGTAGCATTGTACACCAGGTATGTCATGGAGTATAGAAGACCTCAGTCTTTGAAACCAACTCGGTGCTTAAGCCAGTCCATAAGGTACATGCTTGAACCCAAACAAGCCATCATGGGTGATAAATGCAGCGAGGTCTCTGTTTTCCTCATGAATCAATACTTGATGATAAGCACTCTGAAGATCCAGGGTGGAAAAGAATTTTGCTCCTCATAGTTCTGAAAATATTTCCTCTGTGTGGCAAAGGATGATTATCAATAACAACTACATTTAGGTTCACAGAGATCAACACACAATCAAATACCTCCAGTTTTTTTCATTGTTGCAACAATTGGTGAAACCCATTTGGAGGATTTTGATTTTTCAATCACATCTTGCTCTACCAGTTTCTTTAGTTGCTGTGTGACAGCCTCCCTTAGAGTAGGACAATCACCTCAATTTCTGGTGTACTGCTTTTACATCTGGTCTCGGCTTACCTTTGTGTACAAAGTTCTTTACACAACCCAATGAAGTATTGCTTTGTGGTGAAATTTTAGACACTGGCTGTGCACAAAGATCCCTTCCAAATATAGCAGTACCCTTATTCACAATGTAATAGTCACATTTTGCAGCATTTGGCAAGCAACCAAGCATAGGGATTAGATCCTAAGTAACTGACCTGTCTCCGGGCAGGTGCAACAAGCAGATATTTTGCAAAGTATTTCAAGAAAATATCCTTTGGTAGTATAGAAACAGCTGAACCTGTATCAAGCAGAAGCAGTATTGACATTGACAGTGCCTATAAACGTGTCTGGAATAAATATATCAGCTTTATCCATACTTAGTACCTAGTGATAGGCGAAACGGGCGCGTTTCGCTTCGCCATTTGGCGAAACGAGTCGCGCGTTGTTTTTGACGCGCGTCGCGCGGCAAAATTTTAGCGGCTAATTTTTCTGGTCGTTTCGCGAATTTATTCGCCAGCGGCGAATCGCGGGAATTCGCCGCGAATTCGCCCCTGGCGAATAAATTCGCCCATCACTATTAGTACCATAAAATTTGAAGCAGTGACTCCATGAACATCTATAGCAGAACTATGGCAGATCTTAGCAAAATGTCCTTCTGTTTTGCATTTGCAACACCATACAGTACAACTTTTGCAGGACACGTAGCGTAATTTGCAATGTGTTGTGTTGAACCACAGAGGAAGAAGTATTTTTTTATTTGTATTTGCTGCACGGTTTTGCAGTGTAGGTGAATCCCTTTCCTTTGCACTGTATTTTTCCTGTGACTGTGCACTATTAGGCCCCAGTGCTGGATTCACAGTCTGTACATTCCCAGCAGTTACCTGACAGGGTTTTGCCACTGCTGTTTTAATTTGACTAGTAACTGTAATAGCCTTTGCAATGGTTAAATTCTGCTCTAGGAGCTCTAATGCGAGGTGAATTTCTTTTTTCCACTATTTGGTTCTGTTAGATTCACAAACTCACAGGTAACAACTAGCTCTCTTAAACCTGCTACAAATTATTCTTTGGATTAGCCATTACATTGTCCACATAGGTGGAATTTATATCTTTCAGCACCCACATTTACCCTTGGCACGAAAAAGGTCTTTATAGCAGTAAGAGTAGTTTCATAAGTCTCATCAGGTAATGGTAATGTATAGAATATATACTGTCCCTCTCCTCCCAGTCTAGCAGCAGGAATTTCCCCTTGGTCAGCAGCTATAATGTAATGTTCAAATATACGGATCCAAGTAGTGAAAGTTAAGGTAGGCTCATCAGGGTTTGGCAGAAAAGCTGCAGGCTGCTGCAGAAGAGACATCTTGTCACCAATTTGTTTTGGTAGCCGAGAATGAGTATAACCATGCTTAATTAGAAGGTCCATGCATCAATTACACTTCAACAATAACTTGAACTCTATTCCTTTTAAGCAGTATGGAAAGTACAGTGTATGCAAAGTATACTCTTGTGCACAGTGACACCTACAAGCACCTTGCACAAACACCACATTTTTGAGCATGGCTGAAGACAACTCACGGACATCACGGACTGATTCATCTGCTTAGGAGCTGAGTACAAAGTATACATAAAGAACACATATATTCTTAGTCCAGCAGCCAGTATTAAAGTTTGAGCTGCTATAAAAGCTCTCACGAAGCAATTTTTACAATCACTTTTCCACTTATAAGGTTAATTCCAATGGGCATGGATAATAAGAATAGTGCTAAAAAATGTATGTATGCCTTTAAAGTCTGCAGACTACTGTTCAACAAAGATTTTGATATTTGGCATCTGTCAGACTAGTGGATTATTGAAGAGCACACTCTACTTTGCACAATGCAAGAATTACAGATTTATTTAGTAGTGTGTAAACTGTGAAACAAGAAATTAGATAGTTATTTATGACTATGCCAAATGGAAGTTGAATCATAATCTCATTAAATAAAAATAGGAACATATTTAGGAGACCCAAGAGAAAAGTTGCTTTAAATATTATTTAAACCTGTTAGCTTCTTAACCTAAATACTTCTACTGAATAGGTATAAACAACAGAGCTATATCTCAACTACAGTATGATGAATGTCTGTTCTCATGCTTAGTTTTTCTTATCCTAGGGTAATTTAATCTCTTTTAACATTTTGGCTGTCCTGCTCAGGATGAATTGCTTTCCTATTCTGAAATGGAAAATGTTATTGTTTTTTCTATTACATTTAATTTCACTGCGTACTGTACAAAAATCTCTGGTGGTTTGGTTTTTGTTAAAAACTACTCGAATGTATGTAATTTTCTAAAATGCATTAAATTGTGAATGTAATGAAAAATACTTTTCTTCCAGCATTGTATGGGTTTTTTTCACATTTTCATAGTGCTGGGGTATCCATCAGTTTTAATATTAAGCACTATTAATATATTGCTAGATAAAATATTGCTTGAATTATTGCAGCCCTGTAAGTATAAAAACACCCCCAGAGTGAGAATCACAATGTATTCTTCATACAATTCAGCATTTCCCCAGAATTCCCATGCCACTGAATCAGGGTAATGAGTTTTATTCAATGTAATTGCTTCCACTAAAACAAATACAACAGTGCATCAACTTTTTTGGGAATTGGGTACAACAGCTACAGTAGCTAATATTTTTTCCGTGAGGGTTGAGGCACACATTGATAAAACTGCCTCTGATTCTCTTAGTTTCAAGTCTATTGCTGGCTATTGAACTCTGGAATTAGCACTACATTTAGGGGGTTATTAAAAAATATGAAAAATATGAAAAAATATGAAAAAATCAAGTGATTTTAGTTAATAACCCTCTGAAGGTTCCCCATCATCAATAGGGGCACTTCAGCCCCTTTTACGTTGCTTCACTTTATGTGGTCTGATATTCTCTCCATCTGTTAACATAGAGGTCCATTTCCTCATTTTTGAGGTTGAGGGGGGAAAAAGGTTGACAAAACACGTGATTTTTTTTTCCTTGGTCAATTTTTTCCTTGAAAGCAACCTCATTGTGTTTGTTCTTAAACGAAGATAAAAAAGCAACACTTTTCATAAATAACTCCCTGAATGTGAATGAACTGCAGACTGGTAAATTGAGCCTCTGTACATGGAGATTTAAATGGTGAGGAGCATGGGAGAAAAGAGACTATTAATACAAATATATATATATATATATATATATATATATTGTGACAGCCTGGTGGCTTGAACACTTAAATTTGGGGGTAATTAGCAAATGGTAGGGCAGGCAGCATAGGAAAAGGAGCATAAAGACAGGGACACACAAGGCTCTTCGAAGAAACATTGGTTTATTTACCAGTAAGTCATTCAAACAGAGGTGACCATTTCAGCATTTATAAAACAAAACATAAAAATAAATCCTTGCCCACTGGGCGCTACCTTCCCTTTGAAGTGTTCCCTCACTATATTGGGCCCCTTGTGGACTACCAGACAAAACACAGGCTGGGTCACCCCTGTACTCACAGTCTTTGCAGGAATTTCTCAGCCTCCTGGCTATTCCTCAGTGTCCCACACAGACAACAATATCTGGCTCTTACTCACAGCCACGGACTCCCTCTGCTCTTGCAGTAGCTCCTCTGGGAGTTCCTAACACAGCCAGGTCTCCTACCTACTGTGCCCTGCTGAGAGACACACTCTCCCATTCCAATCAACTTTAAATAACCTTTACACAGGACAGCTTTCCTGTGGAAGGTGAGCTCCAATCTCCGGACTGGCTCTGTGGAATGGAGTACCTGGCTAACAAACTTGAACAGAAAATCTTTTCTCCGTTTACAGACAGCTCCCTTCCTGGATTCTATCTTAACAAATGGGAAGAAATTAAAGGCTAGAGTGACCTTTTTCCACCCTTTCCCAGTCACTCTACCACAATATATACATATATATATATATATATATATATATATATATTATGGTATGATCTTTCTGCCCCCAAAGATAACACTTTTTTCACTTAGTTAGGACTGACGCATGGACATTGCCTTGACGGTGTGCATCAGCTAATGCATACTTTGTGTCTTTATTTGTTAGTTACAGTTCAGTTTTGCAAAAATAGGTTTCCCAGGGGGCTGTATGTTGGAGTGCTGGGGTATTCTTGTTTTTAATTTGTATACCAAGCCTGACCCACTTGCACCCAATTAAAAAGGATTGAGCTGCATATATAGATAGATAGAGAGAGATAGATATAGATAGAGAGATAGATATAGATATACATATCTAATTTTATTTTTGGCTAACTATATTAGAAATAGTAATGGGCAAATTTATTCGCCAGGGGCGAATTCGCAGCGAATTCCCACGATTCGGCGCTGGCAAATAAATCGCTTGGCGAAAATTCGCAGGAAAAACGACGTGACGCATGCCGAAAACGACGCGACGCGCGTCAAAAGCGTGCCGAAAAATTTGCGAATTTCCAGAGAAATTCGCGAATTGCCGAAAAAAAAATCTGGCTTTAACTTTACAGCATATGCATACCTGGACAAAGGAAGAAAGAAGAGGATCGCTCACTTGCAAGTACCTGGGTGAATTTGGGCCATTCGCAAAACGCAAAAAAAAAAACAAATTGATGTCAATGGGCATCTGAAAAATGTTGACACGTGTCATTTTTATGTTTTATGTTTATTGTGACGTGACATTTTTTTATCGCAGTGGATTTTTTGCAAGTGTATCTTTGTCGCAGTTTCGGGATGTATTTGCTGGTGGCAAAACACAGAAAATCAACACAAATTCATGCTTTGAATGTATTTGCCAATCACTAATTACAATCTTTGAGTGGTACCCTTACATTTTAGCACCCCCCTGGATTTGGCATTTCCTTCTCCTTTAACCATTTTGATTGAATGTCCCATCAGCTGTACTGCTATGTAATCCAATAACAAAAAAAATTTATAGCTTAAATGTCCTGCTAAACTATGGATCTTGGATTTGTATGTCTTATTAATGTTACCATGTGTATGAACACATTTTGGTCTTCCCAATATCCAGAATTGCATACGGTTCCTTCCTGATTGCTATGAGCATGTGTGAGTGATGGCTGAAATAGTTAATTCTACATATTTTAATACCCCCTTCATTATTCTGCTGTCAATATGATGAAATAGCATTTTCCATGACCACTAGATTTTGTCTACCACTTAACTAATAAGGTAGTTGCCTGCAAAGTATACCCTTCTCTCTCTTAGGACAACTGATTTTCTTTCTTTTTACTATATTGCACCATGTAAATAACTGCTGACAGGTTGTTGGGACCCTTCAAGTTTATTGTGTTTTCAGGATTGATACAGGCATATTGATAGACTATTTGCTTTAATTCCATTTTTTTTTACTGGATTTAACATCGAGCATAGAACATTATTATGTGCTGGTCGATTCATCCATTCAAATTAATTCAGTGCTATAATTACTACACACTTATTTTGCTGCTAAGATGCATAGTAATCAAGCCAATTTATTTCCTAAACACAAACCCATTATAGTGTTAGGCTTTAAAGTGAGATACTTTTAAAAAGTTGCATTTTATTAAAACAAAGAAAATATAAACATTTTAGAGTGGGTGCCAAAGAAATGAATGGGGGCTAGTATGATTGATAGTTAGGGGTAGGTTCTGGGAGAGTGCTTGCTTCTATTCTAGATACTGTATCCTATTTTGGATATTTGTGAAAAATAAACATAGTAGGATGACGTTTGGTAAAAAAAAAGTTATCCTAGATATTTTGGGATAAATTGAAGACTAACTTAATTGACATGGTAATTGACATGGTATACATTCATTCATGCAAGTGGGATAGTCAAAATTTGGACCACAAAAGGAGATTAAACCAAGTCTGGAAAGTATCACTTGACAACAGGCATTACAAATACTGCATTTTCAGATTTCAATATTTGGGTTAAATCTGGTACAGAGCAAAACTTCCACATTGGTGTTCATCAATACTCCCCCTAATTTATTCCAACAGCAAACATTTTGTTACATTGTGTAGACACCCTGAGATTCAGTTCAGTTCAGTGAGAAAAGGTTATCTCATGGTTTTTCACTTGAAAACTCAACTGGAAGAGAAAAACATTTTCTCCTAATTCACTTTCAGTTGAATTGCATCTAAAATTAATCAAATTTTGAAAAACAAACCACTGAAAAAACCCAGAAAATCATGAAGGCTAAAAGCATCTTATACGGTTATACACTAAATGGCAGTGTGTTGGAGTTTTCTTAAGTGAGAAGTATGTAACACGCTTGTACACATCAACTGCAAAGATGTATGTGCATAAAGACCTGCCTTTCTCACTTAAAGGAGACCCGAAACTGAAAAAAGATGGTGCCCATGAACTCCCAAGGGCAAATCTGCATGGAGGGGTACGTAAAAAATTAGGGGCATTTGCCCAGGGGGGCAGGTAGG
>CM044437.1:16476632-16496194 GCA_024363595.1 Xenopus borealis | reverse complement strand
AAAAAAAAAAAAAAAAAAGAAAAAGTTGGTTACTGTTAAATTCTGTTGTCTTTGCCAATAGCAAGTACTGATTTAACCGTAAGAACAAAAATTACACATTTTATTTCAATTACAATGCACATATAAACAATTACACACATAAAGGCAAAATTTGAATCCCATTTTTTAATGGAATACACAGTTTCCATGGTGATGCAGGCATGCAGTCATTTTTATTCTGGTATAGAACTTGTAGTACTGTATTTGCAAGAGATTTTATTGATAGTACATGCAAATCCATGATAGATTTATTCTGTCGGGTATTAAAAATATCGGCATTACAAAAAATCATTCTCAGCACAGAATATTAAATAAATATGTGTTGTTAGTCCAAATGGGGAAACAATGTAATAAAGTAAAACATGATAATAAATATATAAACACAACCGCAGGCTGCATAACCTGAAGGAGAATTCTCACTGCAACTGACATTACCCATCAGTAAAAAATACAACAATTACAATTATATAGTGAACAACTAGCATTTGTGTATATAAATACGAAATCCTCAAGGTAAAACATGATAAAAAATAAACCCTTATTTCATAAAAAATATTGTCTGCAACATAAATATTGCTGTTTAAGTGAATCTACTTTCACTATCAAGGATTGAGTTTTCCACAAACATTTGAAAATTTTAAGGTTTTTTTGGTCAAACCCGACCCTGGAAATAGCTTGAATCCAAAAATATACCATCTAAAACCTATTGAGGTCATGATGGAGTCAATGGCAGAGGTCCCTTACCAAATGAAGATGTTAAAGGGGTTGTTCACCTTTGAGATAACTTTAAGTATGATGTAGAGAGCGACATTCTGAGATAATTTGCAATTGGTTTTCATTTTTTATTATTTATGGTTTTTGAGTTATTTTGCTTTTTATTCAGCAGCTCTTCAGTTTGCATTTTAAGCAGTCTTGTAACTAGGGCCCAAATTACCCTAGCAACCATGCATTTATTTGAATAAGAGAATGGAATGTGAATAGGAGAGAGTCTGAATAGAAGGATCAGCAATAAAAAGTAGCAATAACAAAACATTTGTAGCCTTACAGAGCATTTGTTTTTTTAGAAGGGGAAGGCAACGCCCATTTGAAAGATGCAAAGAATCAGACGAAAAGACAAATAACTATAAAACTATAACAAATAAATAATAAAAACCAATTGAAAAGTTGCTTAGAATTGGCCATTCTATATTTTATAATAATAAAGTTACCGCAAAAGTGAACCACCCCTTTAATAGCCTTCATGATGCTTGAGTTTTTTTTTTTGAGAAGACATTCGAGTTTAGTTCATTTGAGTTATAAAAAAACTCTAAAATTCAACCTTTGACAAATAACCCCCTATACACAAATACAGCTATACTCAAGATGGGAAGATATAATACATTTCAAATATTTTTTTCCTAAATTCAATCGAGCGGGGAAAAAAACCCCATAAAATTTTATTCTGAGGTCTGTTACATACATCTTAAAATCTAGTGAGTGGGTTAAATACAATACTTGTTCAGCAGTTCGAATAGTATGGTTGACTTTATGAATTGACATTATTTTTTTAATCCATTCACTATTGTATATGACACAGCTGACATTGAGGGGCAGATTTCACATGAATGATTTGAAATTCAATCGAATTTTCAAAAAGATTCTAATCGAATTTTGAATATGCAAATTAGGTGACTTCAGTGAATTCTGTAAATTCGATCGAATTTAATAAAAATCTATTCATATATTCGACTATCGAATTACTTCCCCTTTAAATTTTTATTGGACTGTCTAGTTCGCCAGTTTCAACCTACCGAAGTGTCTTTGGCGAATTTTGATCGAATTATAAAAATTTGATCGATTCAAACGATTTGATCATTGATTGAATTTTTATAATTCTATCATTCGACCAATCTAATTGCAATAAAATCCTTCTAATTCGAAGGATTTTAATTCCCTAACTATTCCCATGGTCGAATTTCACATTTTTTTCAATTTGAAATTCGACCAATAGTAAATCTGCCCCTGAGAAATGTTTTAATTGGAGTTGGAACTGCTATTTCTATAAATAGTTGTAGATTGTGTCCGTTTTTTATAATGCCTGGCTACTACATATATACATACATTTGATTGTATTGCATATATAAGGCAAGTTATTAGCTATTTGGTAGCCTCTTTTTGGACTTGCAGTCTGAAGGAGACTTATTTAGAAGTAGACCTGGATGTTTTTCAACCAAAACTTGCCTCCAAGCCAGGAATTCAAAACTAAGCACCTACCACTGGAGTTGGTGAGCAACATGTTCTCAAAAGCCACTGGTTGGGAATCGCTAATATATGCCATGATGCCAGTATCTGAAATTTTCATAGAGGAGTCAGAGAATTTTTAAACTCTTCTAGTCGAAACATTGCTTATTATTTCCCTCCTAGCTTCATATCAAACAGTGACACATCTACCTGTAGTATACTGTACATGTTTATAAAAGTGCTTTCTTTGTGTGCCTTTGCTTTAAATTATTTTTAAAATAAAAGCAGATAAAGAGTTGTCACATTTCTGTCATCTGACCTTTCTTTTCCCTTCCCTATAAGGATTAAAAAAAAATAAATCCAATAGAGAATAAAATTAATTCAAATTCCATATTCATCAAATGTTAATATATGAAGACCCAAGAATTTGAATTTCAGATTAATAACTCAATATTCATGAAATATTTGGGATTATTTTATTCACTAGTTTAATTGCAAAATTTGTGGTTGCCATGGAACCCACGTTCATTAAAGATCTATTGTCTTCCCTCAAACTGGCAAAGTGGCACAAATGTAATGAATATACAACACTTTTATACAGTACCTCATGAAATTGTAAAGAATAATGTGGTTACTACTGTGTGTAATGGACTTTTCTTGACAATATACTGTACACCAAGGGGCAGATTTACAAAATTCACATGAAGGATTCGAAGTTTGATCGAATCAAATGAGGCAACTTCGACCATCAAATTTTCAAAATTCGAACGATTCGAATATTCAAATTTAATTGTATTCAAATATTCGAAGGTCGAAGTACTTCTAATTCAATAGGCCAGTTCGCCAGATTGAACCTACCGAATTGCTTTAAAACCCTATGGGAAGCTCCCGTAGGTGTTTTAAAGTTGTTTGTGATCGAATAGAAAAGATTCCATCGAAGGGTTAAAATCGATTCGAACGTTTTAATCGATCGATCAAATTTTTCCTATTCGATCATTCAAATATTCGAATAGCGGCAAAATCCTTCTAATCCAATATTCGAATTCGAAGGGTTTTACTTCCCTCACTATTCACATTCACCATTGAAAAAAAATTGAAATTCGACCAATAGTAAATCTGCCCCCAAATGAAGGAATTTTAGCAGCAGTCATGAAACTCTATGGTAACTTATAATATCCTTATAATTTACAAGAGGGGGTACTTTATCCACTATATATTAATATTTCTGTCCTGTCCTAGGAAATTAGTTTGTGTATTTATCTTATGCAACCGTAAGGTACAGGTATTGGACAGTTATCCAAAATGCTTGGGACCTGGGTGCTTCTGGATAAGGGATCTTTCCATAAAATGGGTTTTCAGACCTTAAGTCTACTACAAAATTATTTGAAAATTTAAATAAACTCATGTGGCTGTTTTTGTTTCAAATAAGGACGAATTATACCTTATTTATATTCAAATACAAGGTGCTATATTATTATTAAAGAGAAAAGGGAAATTTTTTTTTTTTTTAATTTGGATTAATTGTATAAAATGGAGTCTATGGGAGACGGCAATCCTGTAATACAAAGCTTTGTAGATAAGGGATAATGGATCTTCTACCTTTACCATAAAAATAAATCTGTGTCACAATACCAACTTAATTTTTTTCACTAAGGGCACTATAAAAGGAAATATGTAAACAAGTAGCAACATTTATGAGATATTATTGAAGCAAGACCAGTAATACCTGAGGAAAATCAATGAAATAAGAAATTATGTTCAGCTGTCAAAATTGCTGCATTTTTTCTTATCATCAAAAGTAATACAATACTGGAGGCAATTTATTGACATTCAAAGTCCAGTTTGAGTTATAACCATGATTCTAATTTGAGTTGTCTTACACAAAAACTAAAAAAAATTGATTTAGCTTTACTAAAATTCATATCTGCAAAATTTACTAAGTGCAAAAAAAACCTTAAATGTAAATTTTTTACATCTAAATGCTTCTGAGTTCACATAGTTATCCTAGGCAAAACGTAAGTGATTAATGGGGATTACACCCCTGAAAAACAAATCAACAATAAATTCTATTTGCACTTCCTAAAAATAATCGTCTCATCAACAAAAAAGTGTCTTTCCTTTAAAGCTGAAAAAAAGGCTAGTTTGTGATTAAGATTGTCCCATAAAATAGAAACATCAGAAAATGGATGAATCAAATTTATTTCACTATTCCGCACTCCTCCACACCGCACCTTGAATAGAAAAGAAACAAACCAATGTGCGTTTCTATATAATGGCAACAGGTGCCTGCTAGATATTTACTTACAAGATCTCCAGCATTCAATCACATATCACCAAGATCGGCTCTACTGTTATGTGCGATCCCGTCTCTCGGCACTCACTTGTAACGAGATTGTTTCCTTTCGATTCCGCCAGCTCGTCTGTGTTCCTCTAGAGAAGCGCCTTTTCAAGTTCTTGTTAGTAATCCACAGTTAAGGCTGAGGCAGAATTACATCAAGCCAGTGCTGCAGACTCATTAGCTTTTTTGTTGGCGCTAGAAAATTTAAAAGTTCAAAGAAATTGGCCCAACGCGTTGTTGATGAGACGATAATTTTTTTTTTAGGAAGCGCAAATAGAATTTATTGTTAATTTACTAACAATTGAATTTCGATTTTTTTTTTTCTATGAATCTCTAAAAATGTGTGGTTTATGAAGTGTAAAAACCAAGAACATCTCTAATACAAAACTCTGCCAGGTAAAATTTGTCAAGGTCCTATAGATGTGCAAGCTGTGCTGATCCTATTGGATAGTTGTAAATAGTGATGGGCGAATCTCACCCGTTTCGCTTCGCCGAAAAATGAGCAAATTTCCAGCGAAATTCGCGAATTGGCGAAAAAATTCGCGAAACGAGTCGCGCATCAATCGCGGTGCGTCGCGTAGTTTCCGTCGCATCGTGTCATTTTCGGCACGCGACGCGGCGAAAACGACGCGCGACTCGTTTTTTTTTTGGCAAATTTTTTCTGGCGAATTTTTGCTGGCGCTTCGCGAATTTATTCGCCAGCGGCGAATCGTGGGAATTCGCCCCTGGCGAATAAATTCGCCCATCACTAGTTTTAAATTAATTTTGACTTGCAGAAGTTTTTAGATTTTTGTTTGCTTGGAAATTTCTGTTTTTACTTATCATTAAAATCCTTTCTTCTGAATTTTCTGTTGTCAACTTTAAAAAAAGCTATAAATAAAATGAGTGGTGAAATATGGTAACAAGTACACATACAGACAGGGGTTCTTATTTCAAGTGCCTAAAGCACCATCACGTCAAATGTTTCCTGAAAATCTGAGCGACTAATTTATTCCTCTTAGATCACCACAAAAAAACACTTGAGAGTGAACATTTTTAAATCACTTTGTTTGTCAAGGTTGTCTTCAGGGAATAGAAATGATACATTAACTATTAGATTTGAATATCCACTTGTACATGATAGCTTCAGATGAGCTATTGCACTATAAGGTGATTATTACCACGTTTGGCATATTCATTGTTTCCCTGGGGCACTTGTTTTGCGACTTGATGAGCTGACATTCATAGCAACGCATCAACATAAAATATGCATGTTTTCCAACAGATATTCATAATGATTAACTTTTTTTCACGACAGACTTGTTGGTTAATTTAGCCTCAAACAACAACACAGTCCTATGTGTGTTATTATATATTTTATATTTTTTTTATTAAATATCCCTATAATGAGTGCTAGTCTGTACTGATATATGTAAAGTACTGCTTTGCAATTAATATTTCACTTGACATTTTCTGTTTTCTGTATCAGCAAGTCCTCAAATGGCTAATAACATGCAATCTATATTGAATTTGTATTTCAAAAGTTAAAGGAAATTTGTCATAGGAAAACATTTTTTTTGCAAACACGTCAGATAATAATAATGCTGCTCTAGCAGAATTCTTCACTGAAATCCATTTTTTTTTTTAAAATCTTTAATTTTGAATGTTGGCATGGGGCTAGACATGTCAGTTTCCCTGGTGTCTTCAAGTCATGTGACTTGTGCTCTGATAAACTTCAGTCACTCTTTACCACTACTACTACACTGTACATTGGAGTGATTTCATCTAGTGATGGGCGAATCTCCCCCGTTTCGCTTTGCCGAAAAATTAGCGAATTTCCAGCAAAATTCGCGAATTGGCGAAATAATTCGTGAAACAAAACAAGTCGCGTTTTTGATGCGCATTGCGTCGTTTTCGTCGCGTCAAAAACGACGCGCGACTCGTTTTTTTCTGCGAAATGTTTTTGGCGAATTTTCGCTGGCGTTTCGTGAATTTATTCGCCAGCGGCGAATTGCGAGAATTTGCCGCGAATTCGGCTCTGGCGAATAAATATGCCCATCACTAATTTCATCCCCCCAGCAGCCCATCAGCAGTCTATGAACAGAGCAATGGGCAGCTAACCAGACAGCAGCTGCCTAACATTTCTACTGAAGTGGGTTGAATTGAAGTACAATGAGAAGGAGAGAAGCTATCGCAAAACAGTTCATCCTTCTAGAGATAACTGCCTCTACACCAACATTACAACTAAATAAATACATTTGTTGCTTCAAAAAAAACATTTTAAATTAATTAATTATTTTCAACCTACACAGTGTCATTTAGAAAAACCATAAGTCTTGTATGGTAAAATGTTGCAGAAATAGAAGTGCAATGAAATCTAAAACAAACTGCTACTTTTAACTATTTTTGTTAATTGCAAAATTGCATGTTTCACGTTAGATGAAGTGATTAGAAATACTGTATAGCAAGCTACCAAAGAAAAAGTCAAAATAATGTTGGCTTCACCTGTACATGTCTGCGAATGACTGAAATTTCTTGAAAATTCTTACCCATTTCGCTTTGGCAAAAAAATTGAGAAACAGCAAAAATTCACCAAAATACCTTGCAGTCTATGGGGCAGATTTACTAAGGGTCGAATTATGAATAAAAAAAAAAAATAAATTTGACCATCTGATTTTTTTTAAAGAACATTTCCGATCAAACATGGATTAAATAACTCTGTTTTCAACCAAATAAAAATTGTCTGAATCTTTCTAATGCATTGTTCGATTCAAACAATTTTGGAAAAAATCCTTTGAATTTAAAAAAAATTAAAAAACACTTTTTCCCAGAGGTTCCCCATATGATAAAATAGCAATTCTGCAACTTTAAGGTGATGAAGTGTCGAATTCATTTTTTTTTTAAAGAGACAGTATTTGAAAATTTTGGGCTATTCAATAGTCGAAGTAGCCAAAAAATACTTTGTAATTAGATTTTTTTTAATTTGAATTTTTACTTCAATCCTTAATAAATGTGCCCCTATGTGTGTTATTTATTTTTTTGATGTGTGACAATTTTTTTCACTGATTGGAGTCTGTTGGTCATTTTCTCAGCGAAACCCTGGGTGCATTTTTTTTTTGCGCAACTTTTTCCAAACCTATTTAAACTATACATTATATTTTTGCTGGAAAACCTAGTGAGAAATTATACTCATCAATATAATGTATTATCTACCCTGCTATTTGTGGTTCTATAATATGCCAGATAAATATGGTTTATAATGGAAATCTGTTCTTCACAATACTTTGATTACATCCATATTTTCCCTTTTCTCCATTATAATGTAATAATGGAACACTGTTTTTTATCTTTACCCTCCCCATCCCACTCGCTGCAATAAAAAGACATCTATAAAAAGAAATTTCAGAAGTGATGAGATGTACAGTATATAAACCAATCCTTTCCTTTCCCTAATAGCTGTCTGTGTCTCAGACTTACAAATATCAATGATTACAATTATCTAAAGTGGTCCGATGAAATGTAAAACTAAAATTTTACACTACTGTTTTGTTGGGTAAAACAAATGAAATCCACAGCTACAACCTTTTTCATTGAGTAATGAGGGACATTTCCCTTTTAGCTTTTATTCTCACAATTAACTAATCAACCTGTACCCTTAGTTCAGATGCTCTTTTGTCAATACTCCTTTTACAGTTGTTACATTATTTAACATTGTATTCTACTTTACAATAAAGGTTTTGTTTCCTTTGCTAGTTATATGTATATATGCTAGTTATATTATATGTATAATATGAGACAAAAACAATGATTAAAATTATTATAAGGTAAATATTGAATTATTTTCGTGTTGGATTCTTTGCTTAGACTGATATGTAATTATTTAATACAGGGTTTGCAGTATATTATGACTCTGCTATAAATTTCTGAGCCCATGACGTACTATTCAGTGCATCCCATTCAGTCCCATTTCTCTTTTTTTCCTTCATTTAATTTTTACAAAATGTATCATAAAACTACACCCACAAATGCATGACTAAAACTTTTCATTCACTATAATAATATTTTTTGTACTCAGATGAATCAAAACTTTTTTATGATAGAATTATTTCAATCATATATATACCATATTGAATATCTATATATACAAGTATGGGACCTGTTATCCAGAATGTTCAGGACTTGGGAATTTCTGGATAATGGATCTTTCCATAATTTGGATCACCATCCCTTGTCTGCTAGAAAATCATAGAAATATTAAATCAACCCATTGGGCTGGTTTTGCTTCCAATAAAGTAAAAATAAGTTTTTCTCAGGTTTGATCAAGTACAGATGAAGCCACTTTGGATTGTGGGTTTGACACAGAATAACTTAACTCAGACATCCCATTTAACTCACTTATCACAGAATATTGTGTTATAGATAACAAGTTGTCTTATTCTGGGCAGTGTCATTCTGTAGCTACTAAAGCAAATAAAGTTCTGTCTTGCATAAAAAAGGGCATAAACTCAAGGGATGAAAACATAATTATACCCCTTTATAGATCCCTAGTAAGGCCTCATCTGGAGTATGCAGTGCAGTTTTGGACTCCAGTCCTTAGGAGGGATGTAAATAAGCTGGAGAGAGTGCAGAGACGTGCAACTAAACTGGTTAGGGGGATGGAAGACTTAAATTATGAGGGGAGACTGTCCAGGTTGGGGTTGTTTTCTCTGGAAAAAAGGCGCTTGCGAGGGGACATGATTACACTTTACAAATATATTCGAGGACATTATAGACAAATATCAGGGGACCTTTTTCCCATAAAGAGGATCACCGCACCAGAGGCCACCCCTTCAGACTAGAAGAAAAGGACTTTCATTTGAAGCAGTGTAGGTGGTTCTTCACAGTCAGGACAGTGAGGTTGTGGAATGCACTGCCGGGTGATGTTGTGATGGCTCATTCTGTTGATGCTTTTAAAAGGGGCTTGGATGATTTTTTGGACAGGCATAATATCAAAAGCTATTTTGATACTAAACTCTACAGTTAGTATAGCTATGGGAATATATGGTTTGTGTGAAAGAGTGGAGATGTGTGTGTGTGTGTATGCTGGGTTTTAAATTTGGAGGGGTTGAACTTGATGGACTCGGTCTTTTTTAAGACTTGTTCGGCTGGAGCTCCATACAGAAACCATCCTGAAATACACAATCTACCCTAACCACTTTGGAAAAAACCGACAGAACCGATTTATGAGTGCCAGAAATCGAGACTGCCGCTCACAGTGCCTCCAGACCACCTCTAAAAAACAGCCCCAGGGAGGTGGGGACACCATTTTAACTAGACTTGAGGCCTGTGCTGACGCAGATACCCACCCAGCCATGTCGGAAGACACCAGCAGGAATCCAGTGCGGGTAGCAGACATATCGTCGAGTCCAACATGCTCCTAGATGCTATTAAAGAATCACAGATGATGATATGGGCTAAAATGGATGATCTACACATTGAGATCCAAATGGAAATAGCACTGTTCCTGGCCGACATGGATATGGCCTTTGCTCTGCCCAAATCCCTCACTATACTACACCCAGCGTTGGCCCAATACTTGAAAATAAACCCTGACACAGCAGACTGTTATACAGTATGGGATGGTTTCAAGGCCACAGCGAGGGGCATAAATCTCCAGAATCAGCCAAGCTAGAAAATCCCTGAGAAAGAACAGGCATTAGTGATGGGCGAATCTCACCTGTTCCGTCGAAAAATTTGCGAAATTTCCAGCGAAATTCGCAAATTGGCGAAAAAATTCGCGAAACGAGTCATGCGTCGTTTTTGACGCGTCACGTCAATTTCGGGGCACGGCGCATCGTTCTCGTCACGTCAAAAACGTGGCGCAACTCGTTTTTTTGGCGAATTTTCGCTGGCTAATTTTTGCTGGTGTTTCGCAAATTTATTCGCCAGCGAATTCGCCCCTTGCGAATAAATTCGCCCATCACTAACAGGCATACCTAATTGATGCTACAGAGGATAAAAGGAATGACTGGCAGGCAGCTCGACTCCTCTCACTAGTCTCAATAGAATAAGCACAAGCATATATAACAACAGACGCATAGAACTTTTGAAATGGGAGACAAGGCAGGCAGACTTTTGGTGATGCTGGCCAGTGAGGACAGAACTACCACAATTCCCCTCATCAAAGATGCCACAGGAGTTCTCATTTCACAGCCCCACCACATATTAGACACATTTAAACAATTTTATCAGGACCTATTTGGATCTAAAACTACACAAACAGAGGAGGACATAATAGCATACTTAGGAGCCGCTCAGTTGCCATGCCTATATGACAGCAGCCAGGGTTTTTTGGATGCCCTCCTTACACTAGAGGAGGTGGAGGCAGTTGTGAAAGCCTCTCCCACAGAAAAGGCGCCTGGCCCAGACGGCCTCCCAGCTGAATTTTATAAGCACCATCTACAGCTGCTGGGGTCCCCTTTGACTGCCCTACTGAATGAAATTTCCAACAGGGGTGCCACTCCTGCATCAATGTCACAAGCCTGTATTTCAGTAATACCCAAAAAGGGGAAAGATACGTTACAATGCTCTGCATATCGCCTGATCTCCCTTATAAATTTTGACGCTAAAATATTATCCAAGGTACTGGCGAAAAGACTCAAGCCATATATGAAAGAGCTAGTGCACTCAGGCAAAACTGGTTTTATACCCACGAGCAACTGATGTAAACATTAGAAGGCTCTTTACGCACCTACAAGTACAACATGGAAACACAGGCTCTAGATGTGGAGAAGGCCTTCAACTGAAGTAGAGTGGCCCTTCCTCTGGCAGACTTTAAAGAGATTTGGCTTTGGTCCATGGTATCTTTGTTGGATACAAGCATTATAACATTCCCCCACTGCACAAATTCATGCAAACAAAATGTTGTCCCCAGCATTTGCCCTAAATCAGGTCACCATACAGGGCTGTCTTCTGTCCCCCTTCCTGTTGCTTAGCTTTGGACACCTTGGCCAAGATAATATGAGCCAAGCCATACATAGGTGGATTCATTAGGGGCAACCGCATGCTATTTGCTGATGACCTACTCATGTTCCAAGACCAAACCTTAACCAGTCTGCTAAATGTCATTAATGAAGATGACTGGTATTCGGGCCTTAAAGTGAATTGGGGCAAATCCATTCTGTTTGCACTGGATGCGGAAGCCAAAAAACACTTACCTCTTGATTCACCACTTAAATGGGTTGATACATTCACGTACCTTGGGATCCAGGTCACACATGATATCACTAAATATAGGAAACTTAATATTGACCCAATTCTCATAGATTTGAAAAGTAAATTTTCACAATGGGCCTCGCTTCCTCTTGCTGTATGGCAGACTCAACCTGGTTACATTGAAATTTCTATTCTTTTATAAATACACATGTTGGCTTGCCTAAGCATTTCGTTACTCAGGTAAACTCAGTGATTACTTTCTTCATGTGGGCCAACAAGACCTCGAGGATAAGTCTCATCACCCTGCAATACTCAACACAGGCCATGGCCTAGCTCTATCTAACATACATCATTATTACTTGGCGGCAGTACTGGTCACCTTTAGATGGTGGTTCAAGTCAGATTGCTCGAACTCTGCAGTGACATTGGAAGCTTCTGTACTGGGGTTCAGGGAAGCCTTGAGGCTATTAGTGTATAGTGGTCGGGAGGCACACCCATCGGTAACTACAGTAGATCCTTGGCAATCACCATTACCGCCTGGAAGGCAGCACAAAAAATCTTCACCCCTAAGGGTCAAAAGGTAAACTCACCACAGGCACCATTGTGGCAAAATAGAAACCTCCCTCATATGGTGGACATTCTGGATTACAGGATATGGGCTAGAACAGGTCTCTCTCTGAAGGTCAAATGCTCACTCTTGACCAAATAAAAGCTACATTTCCAGTGAGCCAATTGGCCAACTTTTGGAGCCTACAGCTTTGGCACGCAGCCCAAATACAATTTTCCACTCCACAGGCCCTGATACAGGCCACTGATTTTGAACTACAGGATGTACCTAAAACCAATCTCTACCAAAGCCATCCAGGTGTGGCAGGAAAAGCAGGGGCTCCACTGCTACAATAAATGACTCCAAGAAGTGGTCTGAAGTCCTAAGACACTTAATACAATGCACAATTGCGAGCAGGGACAAGCTGATTCAGGTGAAATTCCTGCACTGATCCTAGCTAACTCCTGAACGAATACACCGTATCACTAGTGATGGGTGAATCTACCCCATTTCACTTCGCCAAAAAAATTGGCAAAATGAGTCACGCCAAGTTTTTGACGCGCGTTTCGTCGATTGCGACACGCTCACATCATTAACAATGCACGTCACGTCGTTTTCAACGCGCAACTCGCTATACACGGATGCAATCACCCGGGCTCCAGGATACATATGGTCTGGTCTTGCCTGAAACTGGTGGCCTACTGGATACAAATCTTAGAATTCATATCCAAGATAATGGTTCTTACAATACCACTGGATCCAGCACTGGCACTACTGGGCCTTACAAGAGGTGTTGTTGATTCAGTGGCAAGCAGGACAAAATAATGAAATCCGTTATGCCTTAATTCAGTTACAGTACAACCCCCATTTTATGTTTTACAGAGAACCAGAAAAAAAATGTGTAAAATCCGAGAAATGTAAAATCAGGGAAATGCATTAAGCATAATATATATGTAGGTGGGAAACAAAATTAGGGGATATAAAATGTGGTTAGACTATATATAGAAAATTGGTACAAATAAGAAAGCAAACCCAACAAAAAAATTTTAAAAATCAGTATTTTTAAAACATGTAATTTTAGGAAAAGTGGTGGTGGGTGCAACAATATGTTTTGAACTTTTTGAAAAAAATGGCATTATAAAAAGCAATTATGCAAATAAAGCGTGCCTTTAATTTAATCAAAGTTAGTCAAAGATAATCTAAAAACATTGCTAAACATTGACTAAATATTTGACAATAGTGGTAACAAGTTTATTAAGCATGGATTCATATTGAATAACATATTAATACACACAATTACATTTTGTTTAAAGGGGTTGTTCGCCTCCTAAACACTTTTTTCAATTTTTTACATGATTTATTTTTAAGTAGGTGAAAAAATTGAACTTTATATTTCAACATTAGAAAAATATTCATAAATAGAAAGTAGAAAGTGATAAAACAAAGGGACAGGTTCACTAAAGGGCGAAGTAGACGACAAAATTCTCCAGAAATCCAAGGAAAGTCCTAAAAAGTGTAAAATACACAGATGACTTTTAAAGCAGGATTGCCTTCAAAAGTCTGAACGTTTCTTTCTATAATTTTAATAAGTTTTCCGAGCTTTGATAGGATAAACTACGTACAATTGTGATGAATAGTAGCAATGCAATGATGATGTAATAGGAAGAGGAGGGGCCTTTTTTTGTGGGTATAAAATGTTGTTTTTGGTGATAGTAGTTTAGACCTCTGAGGAAGTACGTAGTTACGAAACGCATTAGGCCTCAGGCTATTCATATAGCTTCTATTTTAATGGAATATGACAGATGTTTTAATCTACCTTGAAATTAACGATCCTTGAGTTTGGAAGTGCACTGCAATGATTGTTTTCTCATTTCTCCTTAGCGACAGACTTGGGGCGGCAGCACCCGGGTCATAAGAAGAAGCAGGTAAGCAAATCCACATTTCCGCTAGCAAGCTCCATAAAACTGTTTCTAAACTTAGGAAATCCCACAGAGGGTGCTGGGAGGTAATTGTTTCTAAATCTGCCAAGTTGTTAAACTGACAGCAAAGGGCCTATTTATCAAAGGTCAGATTTCAGAGGTTTTTGAAACTCACAAACTCTAAAACTACAAATACCATGACATTAATAAAAAAATCCAAATAAATATTGAAATGGAAAAATATACTGAACGATGTGCTAAAAATTCCGAATACCCTGAAAAACTTTTAAAATTTTAGTTTTCTGACAATTTCTAGATAAAAACACCCAAACAACCTGTTAAACTCTGAATTGATTTTAAAGCAGTTTAATCAGATCAGTGCAACTCCCATTGACCCAAGGACCTTCGATTTTGTACCTGGCAACGTTTTGTATTAAAAGTCTTCTTTTTTATACTTAATATTGTATTTTTAGAGCTTTTTAAAAACTATTTTTTTTAGAGATTTGTGGAAAAAAATTAAATTTGATTGTTCGTAAATGGGGTCCTCAATCATATTCACAGTTTCTTCCTAGAGGCACATTTATAGGTTTTATTCAAAAGGTACATAGTTTGTTTAATACAATTTCTGTGCAGTGGGGCCCATCATCTATAGGTCCCATAGATAGTAAAAAGTGTGTGTTAAAGAGAGAACGGAACTTCTGCTTTGTGCAAAACATTTTGTTTAGCTAATACATGCTGTAAAATCTATACATAATCTGCTCCTGAAAGTCCATTATGCAATAATATGTATATGGATCCATTATGGAAAGAAATGGTTAAGGAGACAAATGTCTGTTTATTGCTGTTCATTTTATGTGATATAATACATTGTTTCCTTAGGCACTTCATTCTGCTGTGTTGCCACAAAAGAAACTTTACATGTTTTTCCAAATGCCTTTTATGTGTTCATGAATGTATTAGCCTGGTATTAAAGGTTTATTGATAGTCATAAATAATAAAAGCTTGTTGTCAACATCAACATAAACCAGAGGCAAGAAAAAAAAACATTTCTTTACTGGATTACATGCACAAATTGAGCAAAATGCTTTAAAAAGGGCATTTTGCAATTATATCACTGAAAAGACATATAAAAAGGTGCAATATCTGTCAGGAGCACATTTTACAACATAGAAAATAGGGTCCATTAAAAAGATTCACATTGGCTGAAATGCCACCATTAGACAGGGTGATTTTAAGAATTTATAAGCCTTTGACAGCATCTTAAAATAAGTTACCCAATTATACTCAAGTTATTTATTGGGTTTTCTTAATGATTGCCCAAAGCTCAAATTACATTTATACGGGACTGTGTTCTAAGGAGATTACATTTGAAACAAAATCACATTGCTAGGGGGGTGGTGTACATAAATATATATATATTTCCAAGAGGAGAAAAACACTTGCAAGTTGCAAACAATTAGAAAAAAGTTTTTGTCCCAAGGATGGGATATACCACTTGGGATGCCGGTTTCATTATGCAAAATAGTCAACTGCTTCAGTTGCATATCTAACTAACATTAGGAGATGCTGTTTTCATAAATGGGAACTTACAGGAAATATACAGGAAATTGTGGAGATCATTATTAAAAGTATTATTTGAAAGCTTGGGATATGCAGCTGAAGAGTGATCCACTTACACCTTCTGTCTGAGCAGCTACATTTTGCTAGCAAGTCTCCCCATATTGGGAATGTTGTGCATTGCGCCAAGCCCATCTCCAATAGTTAAAATGGTTTCTTTTTTCTCTGTTTTAATAAAACAGTAATTTGTACTTGATCCGTACTAAGCTATAAATAACCCTTATTGGAATTAAAACCAGTCTGTTGGGTGTATTTAATGTTTAGATGATTTTCTTGTAGACTTAAGGTATGAAGATCCAAATTAAGGAATGAGCCATTATCTGGAACAACCCAGGACCTGAGAATTCTGGATAACTGGTCCCATGCCTATTAAAAGTAAGCAGTTTATTATATTTTGCTGTTCCATTTTCAACACGTGCCCCTTAGTGCTTAAGTATCTTTAAGTAAGCACTTGTGTCTGGGGCATTGCTGTGATTTGCACCTCATGGTGGATTAATAATTAAAAAAAAAACATGGTGGTATGTGCCCATATTTGCTCTTTGCAATGTACCATTAACCTTGTGATACCCATTGTATATAATAGCTAAATTTCCCAAGATACACACTTGATTTCTAAAGGTGGTCATACACAGGCCAATGAAAGCTGCCTTATATCTTGCTGAAAATCGAATATCGTCCACATAACCATTGGGAAGTTTTGATGTTCCTATTGGGGCAGGGACCGCATTAGCATGTTAAAGGAATTGTTAAATATAAAAATTAAAAACTGGGTAAATAGGCTGTGCAAAATAAAAAATGTTTGCAATATGGTTAGGCAAAAATGTAATATATAAAGGCTGGACTGACTGGGTGACTAACATAACAGTCAGAATACTACTTCCTGCTTTGCAGCTCTCTTGGCTTCCCCTGATTGGTTACCAGGCAGTAACCAATCAGTGACTTGAGGTAAGGCACATGGGTCATATCTGTTTTATTTTGAATCTGACCTAAGGATCAATTGCAAACTCACTAAACCGTTATGCCCCATGTGGCCCCCCTTAAAGTCACTGGCTAGAGAGTTAGAGAGCTGAAAAGCAGGAAATTGTGTACTGTTAGATATACACTCATTACAGCCTTTATTCATTACATTTTTGGCTAACTAACTACAATAAAAAATGTTTTCATAGCCTAACTATTTACACAGTTTTTATTTTTTTCACTGAACTGTTAATTTAATGTTGTCCTCTTCTTTATGATGTGCTCATAGGCCTTCAGGCCTAAGGTTCAGATAAGACCAATATCACCCACCTAAAGGTGGGGATATCTGTGAAAGAGCTAATCATTTGGCAACCTCACCAAACAAGAGGATCTTGGCATGTATGGCCACCTGTAGCCTAGATGTCAATCCCTTTTTTTGCATATACATACTCCTTTCTATTGACAAACTACCCCGGACTCTGAGATACAGTTAATATATAAAAGTAAACCTGACCATTTTTATCTTTCAAGCTACTGGTGTATTGTACTATAGTGTACATTGTGGCAGTCAAGCCTTTGAGTAATTCCTGTGGCAATTTTACTAAAACTTACTGACAGAGGGAAAAGTGAAAGTAATTTTCTGCCAATACAGTTCTTTTGCACTCAAGTTTCGTATTTTCCATTAGCTGAACATTGAGAAAGCAAGTTCCTTTTATTATAAGATTTTGGCGAGTTTGCTTTGAGAGGTGTATTGTTGTTGTAGGTGAACAGACTTGGCCCTGAATCTTATTAATACAAGACATTTTTTTGTGGATCTTAAAAATAAATGTATGTGAACAACAGAATAATGTTCTCAGTTCTTTGAAGAACATTCCATTTTGTCTTAGATGGTTTCCTTTTTTGTTTAGTATTGACTGTGACTGAGTTGTCAAGTTTTTGGTAAGATCATGATCTGCAATATATGCACTATGTACTTCTATTTACTAGCTAACTTTTCATGGTACTGAGACTCTATTACATCTATAAGTAATTCTCTACACTAACATTTTTACTTGGTACCAAATGTTCAGTAGACAGTCTTGAGATTAATGTACATTATCTTATCATTTTATGAGATTAAACTGAACATAGTAAAAATTTTAGAGTTTGTCAAATGCCAATACCTTTTTTAATTTTCCTTAAAGGATCACTGTTGTTCCAGAATACAGTGACTGGTGAGCTTGCCATGTAAGGGGTTATTTACAAGGCAATGGGGTCAAACTGTTTTAAATAAATAAAACTAGATGAACCATTTGCTTCTAGTTAAGTGAGGGTCAGCGTAGCAATTCCTCTTGTATACCTAATAATAAATGTTGCAGTGGAAGTATTTTGATATTTGTATTAAAGTAAATCTTTCTTATTTATTAAAACAAATGGACAATAATAGAACACACAGAACCACATTATTCTATATATTTCTGTTTTTTCTTATCAAGGATTGCCATAATATTTTCCCTAAAATATTCTAAAAATAGATTGAGGTTTAGGGGAATTTTTCTACTTCAAATACACTAACAATTTTTTAAAAATGTAATGTTTTGTTGTTATTTAAAAAATCCAAATGCAAAAAAAATGAATAAAATCATGGAATAAACTCAAATTCAAATTCCAAACTTGTGTGTTTACAAGCTCAAAGAAAAACTTTAAAAACTTGAATTGAATAGGACAACTGCCAGGTTTACATGATTTTGCATGCCAAAACTTGTGAAAATGTTTTTTTTTTTTAGCTTAATAAAAACTTGATTTGTTAGTTTGTGAGTTTTAGAGCAAAAAAAACTTGAATTATGGTACAAATTGAAATTAATATTTTTGTACTGGCATAAAGGCACCCCATGAGCAATTCATTCCTCAAGACATCCACTTGCCAAGTATGTTAGCGTATGACTCTGTAGTGCATTATTTATATATGTCCTGTTGTAATTATGGTGGTGGTGGGGGATAGAGTCCTGCAGCGGGTCGGGTACCCTCAGGTTACCTTCATAATCCTGTGGGTTGCACATAGAAGTTCCGGGTGCAGGTATAGAAGCGGGTCGGTGGTTCTGAGGGATTGCGGGTTGAGGGTCGGCCCACGGATACTCTCCATAATCATTTTTTCTGAGCATGTCTACTTCTGATGATGTCACTTTGAGTTTAGAATGACAGCACTTCTTGTTTTACTCCTTTTTTTCTGATCACAGCTACTTCCAATTATGTCATTTCCAGTTTACAACGACAGCACTTACTGATTCTTGATGGTCAGCGTGTCACGGGTCTGGGTTGTGGATAAAGTATTTGCAGTTCGGGTCATGGGTCCAAGTGGGTAAGAATGCCCACTTGGACCCATGACCCGACCATGCTGCGGATTGCAGGTTGTGGGTACGGTTCAGGTACAGGTCCCTAAAAATGGACTCGCGCAGGACTCTAGTGAGGGAGTCCTTTGCAATTGCATTAGTATGACTTTTTGGACATAGTAAAACAACTGAAACTAATGTATCCTTAAATATGATTTAAGTTTTAAGCTACACTTGATTTCTAGCAAAGCTAGACCAGGCAATTTGGCATTGGGAAGGGCTTCTTCATCGTAATCTAATATTTCTCCACCAGAAAGTCCCCTGTCAGCCAAATTCTCCCCACAAACCCCCAATACCCACCATAGATGCCCTCTGCTTACCTTGAGACCACTTCCACACACCCTTTCAGTAAATTGGAGTAGTATCACAAAATCTATATAATA
>CM044437.1:16431855-16475506 GCA_024363595.1 Xenopus borealis | reverse complement strand
ATATATATATATATATATATATATATATATATATATATATACATATATATATATACATATTTTGGAATTGTGTCCCTACTAATTGTGTCCTTGGTAGCTACCTCATCTGGCAGTTATACTTGTCTCTAATTGAGATGATTAGTTCAAAAACCAGACAGCAGAGCATCTTTACACATTTTATCATCCAATTCTGTGATATCTTTCAACCTTTGAGCTCTCACTGTTCAAGGAGGTATGGACTTGTCTGTAACAATATTTTTTTACACAAATATAAAGGTTTACAGAGAGCTCATTGTTTTGATGGGAGGTTTTTTTTTTGGCCAGTTCTATAGGTCTGCTAGGAAATTGCATCTGAAATGTATGTCTCCATTTTATATACTGTAAGAATATTCCTAGGAGAAGGGGAGCTCCTTTCTGAATTATAATTTAATGCCCACCTACTGATTTTCTAAAGTGGAGACCAAGACTCGATAAAATGCTATCCCTGTGCAAACAGCAACGTTCTATGAGGGACTTGATTTAATGTATTCATAAATGGGCTGGCAGTAAAACAAGATGTCATAAATCTTTGCAGAAGTTTAACTAGGGCTTCTGATGACGGCAGTGCTGTGGTCTCCTGAATCATAAAGTGTTGGTCCAGTTGGGGATTCAACGTGCATAAACAAACTGATCGCCAGAAAATACATTTTAGGTTAACCCACCTCTAACTTATGTTCAATTTGTATAGTCCATGCTCCAATACTAGTTGTAGGATCGTAAAAGTATTTGAGATGAACGTTTCATCTCAAAAGAAAATAAGTCTTCAGTCAAAGGACATTTAGTTGGGCCATGAGAACAGGATGTATTTGATTCACAATATGGGAATGTCTTATTGTTCATGCAATGTGTTATATTAAATAATTGGTTTAATAATTGTTAATAAGCAATATATGCTGCCATATATTAGGTCAACAACCTTGCTGCATACTCTTTGAGTACAATGCTTCTTGGTCTTGTAGTACTTATTCTGCAGAGTCACTGCTAAATTAATCTCACTGATTAGCAATAGCAATAATGCTATTATGATACAATCTGTCTGTTCTTGTATAAGAAGAGACGTAAAATGTAATTATGTAAATAATGGAGGGTATACAGTATATGCGGTGAATCATGATCAGTGCAGCTGAAGCAGATGTTTAGTTTCACATACAATACTCTTTCTTGCACCAAATGAACTGGAGTTAATGGGAGTTTTTCAGCATGGCAAATTATTTTTTGCATTTTTTTTCTCGTGAACATCAACATTTTTTACCCATGCCAAATGAATAGGAGTCAATGGGTGTTTTTTACTCAGGTTTTCCCGTGGGAAAAAACATTTCACCATGAAAGAATTCAAGATTTGAAAATATGAATTTCTCATGCCATATGCTTTGAAGTCAATGGGTGTTTTTTCTTCCCCGGTATTTTTTTCAGCAGGACAAAATTTAACTGCAAAATTGAAAATGTGAATTTTGTCACAAATCTGTATCAGGCATAACAATTTGTTTTTTTTATGCTGTATTTGTATGACAGTACAAAAAATTAATAGTTCTTGTGATCAAAAACAATAATTCAAAATAAGTCATGTTTTCTGTGAGTTTAGATGGGATTTCAAAAACCTCTAATGCAATGAAAATGAGTCTGTTGATAAATTAGCCTCTAAATGTACAGGCATGAAACATAAAATCAGCTTTTAACAAATGTGTTTAGAATGAGAATTAAATAGTGATGGGGATTTGGTGAAATGCATTGACGTCAATGGACGACAATTTTTTTGGCACACAATTTTTTAAATTTTTTTTACACGCTACAATTTTTTTCACCCATTGGAGTTTATGGGCATCATTTTCATGGCGAAACTTGGTGACAAATTTCGTTCATCACTAGAACTAAATTATTTTTTAAATTGAAGCCTATACAATTTTCTTTATGGAAGTCATAAATGACCCTCTTTTCTCTTTACATTTTATTTTTAATTTTGAGACAGCTAGCTCTTTCTAACGGCCTTCTGATTTAATGCCACCATGCAAAAGAATGATGATAAGATTATTTAGAGAACAAATATGTCATTTTGCTTCTGCGAATCAAGGACATGTATTGTACTCAAAATTGTTCAATAAAAAATGGAGAGTTACATTAATTTGACTGATGAAATGATTCCATCTTATATGTGGCATCAAAAGAGGCTATGAACACATCAGTTTAATTTTTAGCTTCAAGGCAACATTTATTAACCATCAAAGACTCCCATTTGGATAATATGAAACATAATTAAAGCATAGCTTGCAGCATGGAATAACTGAATAAAGTAATGTTAGTGTTATGTTTCCTACCAAGTGTCTGCTTGGTTCCTAAGGAGTCTCTGCCATTTGCTATTAATAATTTCAAAATGTATGTAGGATTCTAATTGTTGTTAATCTTTTGCATGACTTCACTATTGCTTCTCCATCTGTGAAGTATATTTAGATCACAAGCATCAAGAACAGAAGGAATTACATTTAAAAATCTCAAAATTAAAATAAAAAGATACATTAAAAAAGGTAAAGCTTAACAAAAGCATTGAAAGCAAAAAAGAAAAAATTAGAGTGCACCTCCTCACAAAGCTCAAATAAAAAAAGGGAACACATTTTAGAGATAAGTGGAAAAAAATTTAAATTCGATTGTTAGTAAATGGGCCTTCCTTGCATCTTTCTGTAGCGATATACACTCTGTCTTCCAACTCTTTTTTTGGGGCCTAGCATTTCACCCTCCATTTATCAGGTAAAATCTTTTTATCTTTCATGCATTTGTTAATAAGTTGTGTTGATACCATTTTTCATACATACACATGAACATATTTCAAACATGCTGGAACTAACTAACAAGCACATCATTTAACACTCTATAATTGAACACATTAATTACAATAGCACTTAAGCAGATCCTCATGCACTGGAGGCAACAAGCACTGAGCTAACTGAAGATTCTGTAGCTAAGAAATGTAAGCTGAGCCGTTTAGCCTTTCTGTTTGATGGAGCAAGTAAGCTAAATTGTATTGTCTTTTACTTCTCAAATGTGTACGTTTGACTTTTTCATCCAAAAAAAGAGAACGCTAACCAACAGGATAACATACAGTTTTTGGACTAAAGCTTGTTAATATAGACCAGCGAAACATCGTGGTTAAATGGCCCTTAGAATATTTACAGTTATTTTCTGCAGCATGCCTGAGTATCACACACTATCATATGAAACATGATAATCACAAAATACCATTGGATGTTCTATTAAAGGGAGTGATATCACCCCTTCCCTTCCCCCCCCCCAACAGTCTAACAAAAGAACAATGTGAAGGTAACCAGATAACAGCTCCCTAACACAAGATAACAGCTGCCTGGTAGATCTAAGAACAGCACTCAACAGTAAAACCCATGTCCCACTGCGTACTGTTCAGTTACATTGAGAAGGAAAAACCCCAGTCTGCCAGAAAGAAATTGATGGCACAGGTCACATGACCGGGGCAGCTGGGAAATTGACAAATGGCTAGCCCCATGCCAGATTTCAGAAAACTGAATATAAAAACATCTGTTTGCTAGTGATGGGCGAATTTATTCGCCAGGGGCGAAATGGCAGCAAAAATTTGCCGCCGAAAAATTTGCCACCAAAAACGAGTTGCGCGTCGAAAACGACGCGACGCGCGTCGAACGTCGAAAACCACGCGTGACTCGTTTCACAAATTTTTTGCCAATTCGCGAATTTCTCTGGAAATTCACGAATTTTTCGGCGAAGCGAAACGCGGGAGTTTCGCCCATCACTACTGTTTGCTCTTTTAAGAAACGGATTTCAGTTTAGAAGTCTACTGGAGCAGCGCTATTAACTTATGTGTTTTAAAAAATAATGTTTTCCCATGACAGTTTCCCTTTAAAGGGGTTATGTCATGATTTTTATGGTGTAATTGCTGTTCCTAAATTAAACTGTTTACACTGAAAAAAATTTACTCTGCTCTACTAAAATTGCAGTCCTAATCCAACAAATGTATTCTTTTAAATTGTAATATTGGTATGTAGGCAGCTATCTCAGGTCATTTTGACTGGTCATGTGCTTTCAGTGCTGCACTTTGGAACTTCTTTCTGACAGGCTATTGTTTCTCGTACTCAATGAAGCTGTCACAGGGGACATGGATTTTTACTACTGAGTGCTGTCTATCTGGTTACCTACCCATTATTCTGCTGATGGGCTGCTGTGGGGGAAGGGAGGAGGGTATCACTCCAACTTGCAAAGTTATGAGACACTGACGTTTATCAAAGCAAAAGTCACATGGCTGGGGGCAGCTGGAAAACTGACTGTCTAGTCCCAAGACAGATTTTAAAATTATACATAAAAAAGTTTGCTCTTTTGTAAAATGGATTTCAGCACAGAAGTATACTGGAGCAGCACTTTAAAAAACAAACATATTTTCCCATGGCAGCGTCTCTTTTAAGAGCCAGGAGGTGTAAAATGTTGTTGGTAGTTGCAGTGTGCAAAAATATGTTGGTCTGCATCATATCCATGGGACAACTGCTTGCACTAAAAATCTGAAAAAAGTTTTTAAATGCCTTTTTTTCTAGGTAAGTGAACATCAACCCGCCTGACTATAATAAGGAAAGCCAAGGTATCAAAATGCTGTGTTATTGTGTATACCTCCTTTAAATGGGGTGGCACATGGTATGTTTCCAGGGAGATTAGTCGCCCAGTGACAAATCTTCTATTTTTCAGTGACTAATCTCCCTGCTATGCCTTCCCACTGGCAAGAATGTTGGGATGGCATGCATAGCACATTGTTTTCTGAAGTCACCAGAAGTTTCCTCATGTGGGCAACTTTGGTTGACTTCATAAAACTAAGCGCTACATATGCCATCCCGCTGGTGATTCACATTCTTTGCTGGTGGAAAGGCATTGTGGGGAAATTAGTCACCCAAAGAAAAGGAGATTTGTCACTGGGTGACTAATCTCCTCCGAAACATAACATGTGCCACCATTCTAAGAATTCTATTTGCTCTCCCATATCGATTTGCTTATTGGGATAGTAATCATGAAGAATGAAATATACACCTTTAGATTCTGTAAAAATGTGAAATGGTTAAAAGTATTGTACTACTAAAATATAAGTTGGGTAGAGTATGCTTGAAGGGTGAATGGGAAACTTCCTTTATTCTGATGTCAGGAAGATATATGAAATGCCATCTGTTTCTTTTCAAAAGATTGAGAGAGACAATTATAAGTGGCCTTATTACATCCTTCTTTTTGCTTTAGAAAATGATAGTCTACAGAAAAAGAGAGACGAGCACACAACTGTAACTTTAAGAATGTCAAGATACATAAAACTATTCCATTGTCAACCTTTTGACTATTCAAAGCTCCATTGTCAATACTTCATAATCTGTTATGAACTTTAGGAAAGTGTATTCTTTATCACTGCTATGTATATATAATATAGACAAGTAAATCTATAAGAAGTATATTCAATTATTATTGTAAATGGTGAATTCTACTTTATGCACCAAGAAAGCACATTTTAAAAGCACAGAAAAGGTAGAATCACTAGGGGTTCCCATGTTAGACACCCACCAGTGATTCTAGTTGCAACACCATAATGTTATGGTGTCCCAGAAATCACCTATGCAACCCTGAGAAAGTGCTAGTGTAGTAGGGAATGTACTATGCATGTAGCCAACTTCAATAAGAGCAGCGGATGCCTGGGACCTAAATTGTATGGTGCCCCAGGAAACAGCTGGGCACTTGTTATTCGACCTTTACTTCTCCTTTATTTATCTTCTTTAACCAAAACACTTGTGTATTCCATAGTCAAAATCCTTGAATTTTTGGGAGTACACTGAGATTGGAAGTACATATGAACAGGGGCGTTTTAGGGGCTGCTGCAACCTGAGGCAGCAGCCCCGATGATGCCCCCGCTCCGTGCTTCTAACTTCTAGTGTCGGAGCGGGTGGAGGAGGGGCCGCATCACTTGTGCAGAGAGCGCTATTGTGCTTGCACAAGAAGAGCCGAATTTACATTTAAAAAAATGGAAATTCGGCTTTTTGCCACCCCTGGTAACAGGCTGCTCCGTGCCGCCTGAGGCAAGGGTTTCACCTTGTCTCATGGCCGGAGCGGCCCTGCATATGAAGCCACTTTGGTTTGTGTGTTTGACACGGAATACCTAAACCCAGATATCCCACTTATCCCATTTATCACAGAAAATTGTGTCACTGCATCCCATCCAATTAAAGAGTTCACTATTGAAAACAATGGTTCTTTGGTATGCTAATGAAAAGGTTAAATGCATGAAATAAGTTAAGATGACTTTAGATAACACAGTTTCTTCTGTTAATCCCGAGTCAAAGGCAGTAGAGCACATTCATAGGAAAGGCACAAAAAACTCTAAAGTTATAAGTTTTAAATGTCAGGTTGTCAGCTCCTGCTACTTTTACAACTTCTGAATCCTCTCTAAAAAAAAAAAAACATGCTGTTTTTATTTGAAATACCTTTGCTTCTTTTTCAAGGGCTTTTTGACCATCTACACATTTTCTGAATACAAAAGAAGCAGATGGGCCTTTATTTAGGCTGTTGATAATTTTATTTTCCACTGTTTGCATCTGGCCATCTTTAAAATACATGCTAGACCAATCACAGCCAATTTCTTTTTCTTCTTGTGTACAATTTGTAGCCTAATATTTCTTTTAGCTGGCATTCAGCTTAAGTAAAAGCAAGTATTTCTTCAGATGACTATAGTAATTACCCGAGACTCCAATGCCTCCCTGTTTTACTAAAGCTCCTTTGGAAAAGCAACACATTGTCAAAATGAGGAACACTTGGACAGAAAAGCCAATAATGAGTGTTCTTTTCCAGTAGGTTTTGATTTGCTACATTTTCTCTCTCTTTATATCCAATTTTAGATTGCCATACCACCATGTTTGTTGTGCCCAAATAGCCCTCCTTTTATCTTGCTTGCTCATTCCAGTGATTTGCAGTATGTGAAGGTTTTAAAATTCACTAAACTTGAAAAATAACTGCTAAAGGCTTAAACTTTGTAATTTTGATTATGCAACAAAAATTACATGTTTCTGCCTTGTTTACTCTATGTACAGATTTATCCAAATAAGTTTATGCATTATTTCTACTGGATTATCTGTCACAATCACACAACACATTAGGGTCAGTTGCATCAGAAATCAGTTAACTTACCTGTATGTTTCTGGAGTATACAAAGGAAACCCATGCAGATATAGGAGAAAAAACTAATATGCACAGCTTCGAACTGAACCCAAGAAATTCAACCAATGACAAGGTGTCTACATGCTTCCAAGAATGCACCAATTTACTACTGTCATCTGCATTTCTAAACAGAGTAGGGACATTTATCAAAAGCTAGAATCAAGTGCAGTATTAGTAGGGTCTACCCTTATAGTGCCATATACTAATCACTTGCCAGAATTGGAAATGCCATTAACTGTGACTCTGGAGCAAATTACTGTGGTGTCACTCCACTTTTTCAAAATAGTGGCACCCATAGTAATGATGCAGGATGCAGTGCTAACATAACACATGATGTGGGATTCATGATGTCATTTCACTGCATTTGGCACCAGAATTCTAAATAAATAGATGCCAAAATTTGAATATAGGTCTTCAGTGAGTTCCTGGGTGCAGTATAATTACTTTTCTGACTGATTCATGATTCCTTACCCTTGTGCTTGATTCTGACTATGATTTGCTGCCTGCCCTGACCCTTTTGAGCATCTTAAACCTTTGTGTACAGCATTTGGACTTTTCCTGACAGTCTGTACTTCTGCTTCCTCCTTGGTCCTGACTGCAACTTGGATAAGAGCTGTGTTGCCATGACAGATGCAAACAAAAAAACTTTGTGCTTTGCATTCATTTTTTCCTGCTTTGACATGTTTGGATGCTTCCAGATGACCATATCTACAGTGGCCACTAGGCAACCTTAAAATGGAAATATAATGAAAAGGCATTTGTGAAGAGATTCAGGCATCAGATTAAGGAAAATGTGTTAGCCATGAATGTTATTTTTCTCTTTACCCTCTCTGGCCAAATAAATAGGTAACTGCAATTTGTGTATTCTTTTGTATACTGCTTGAAGTCATGCCATTCCGGGAATTATTGGGACCATTCTTTACAGACTATGTAAGTGTAATGAACAGCTACAGATCGGAAAAGACCATGCAATACATTTTTACTTGAGACACGGATAACCAGGCACATTTTCCACACCTAAATAAACACAAAGCGACATGCATGCCATATATGTCAGCTTTGAATCTGGATTCATTTCTATGCAGCCTTCACTCCTTTCCTGGTTATATTTCAAATGCAGATTCAGAACATCCCGCTGGATGCTACAACTGACAGATGCTCTGATTCAAGCTCGGGACTGATATTATTTTTCTACCAGTTAATCTAGTGATTGTTTTAGAGCACAAAAGAATGCTTTGATGGAAGTCCTCCACTGAAGATGATCTATTCACCCCTTTGAATACATTTTAACATAATGTGCCGATATGAGTGCATTAAATAAAGCGTATAAAATACTAGAACTGCAGCATTTCGAGGCACTTTGGAATAAACTGTAGCCACAATAAAGCTTGCTGTGACAGAGAAGTGTGATTGACCTTTCCAGAGGGAATTGAAAATATATTTCTCTTTGATTTAAAATGTCAATCAATGTAAAGAGGCTCTTGTAAATAAATGAAGCCAGCTGTGTGCTGCATCCATCCTCTCATTGTAAGACAATATGAATGAAATGCAATGTAATATGTTTTAAGATTTTGTTAAATCCATTGTTAAAATTCAGTTTCTCCAGTCTGTCTATAAGTCTGTCCATAATTCTGTTCATACTTGACCATTCCAAGAGAGTCAGTATAAACATCATTGCATGTAAATGCAACATAAATAATAATTAATGTATTGTTGGGAATTGGGAGAGAAATATAAACCCCATTATCTTACTACATTCTGATTTCTCATTTCCAGAGATCAATCACTTTTTTCAGCTTTTCGGACTCGGAGACAGCAAGTGATAGAAGTTTTAAGTGTGCCCATAGGTTATATTGTGTAGGGTACAGCCTTCAGAAAAGTTGGGCATACACAGACATCGAGCAGCTTTTTAGCCAAGTACAGAGCCCTCTGACAGGCTTGTCCAACTGATATCTTGGTTAACAAAAGAGAACACTATCTTATCTCTCAACCATTCGGGTGAGGGCCACATTGTCTTGTTGATGCTATCCTCACTCTGATGGCCTTCATTGACCATTGTTGTGATCCAAGGCCAAAGCCCTCCGTAAAAACCCTCTCCAGATGTCTTTTAAGTGTATCTGGGTGTTCGATTAACCATCAATAACCATCAATAAGCAGAGGGGTTATAAAAGCTTAAAAACCATCATAGCAGTATAGCATAGCAACATTATTTAACATTTGTCTAGAATACAGTACAGGTATGAAATATGTTATCCAGTGACCCCATTATCCGGAAAGCTCCAAATTATGGAAAGACCATCTCCCATAGACTCAAAGAATCCACATTTTAAAATAATTTCCTTTTCTTCTATAACAATAAAATAGTACTTCTTAATTGATCCAAACTAAGATAGCAGTAATCCGCATTGGAAGCAAAACCAGCTTATAGGGTTTATTTAACATTTAAATGATTTTTTTAGTAGACAGGGGCAGATTTACTAAGGGTCAAAGTGAAAATTCTAATTAAAAGAATTAGAATTTCAATGTAATTTTTGGGTACTTCTACTATTGAATAGGCCAAAACTTGGTTAACTTGAAGGTGAACCACCCCTTTAAAACAAATGTTTTTGGTTTCATATAGAGGCATGAGATATTAACTAGGAGCAGCCAAAAATATCACAAAGCACAAAATGTACAAATATAATGGCAAGAGATGCATGTGAAAACTTTTAATGAGGGCTATGTGAATGAAGAGGAACCATTTTCTAATGGAGAATAAACAAAAACATGGAACTTTTAAAATATTTGTTCTATGTCATATTTTTCTTAATAAGAATCCAGCTGAATAAAACAAGGAAGTTGTTACCTAATTTGTTATTGACAATACATGGGGGCAGATTTACTATTGGTCGAATTTCGAATTGAAAAAAATAAAAAATTCGACCATGTGAATCGGTAGGGAAGTAAAATCCTTCGAATTCGAATATCAAATTTGAAGGATTTTACCGCAATTCAATTGGTCGAACGATCGAATAGGAAAGATTCGATCGATCAATAAATCATTCAAATTGATTGATTCAAACTATTTTTTCGATCGATCGAATATCTTTTATTCAATCAAAAATAATGAAACCCAATTCAGTAGCTTTGATCCTGAAAACTAGGTGGTCGAATAAAAATTTATAGGGGAAGTACATTCGAATGGTCACATATTTGAATGAAATTTTATTCAAATTATTCAATTCGATCGAATTTACAAAATTTACTGGTCAAAGTGGTCTTCAAAAACATTCGAAAATATTAATTAGAATGTTTTTGAAAATTCAATCGAACTTCGAATCCTTCATGTGAATTTAGTAAATCTGCCCCAAAAAGTATGCTATGTTATTATTTGTGTTGTCCCCATTGTTTTACATTATTGATATTGTTACCCCTTTTTATATTTAGTAATCCAAGTGGGAGGTGAAAAGGCTGGCAAATGCAATTGTAGAGATTACTGCAACATCTGTTTGGTTTGAGTATTCCAACTCAGTAATGGTGGGAATTGATGATCTAAGTGATGATTATGTACTTCAATTATTCTGAGGGAGTGTTCTCAGGATTTCCTAGGCAGCTATATTTTTATATCCTGGATTTGTAGGGGTTAATTTGCTTTAAGCTCCCCATAGACGCAACGATATTTCCTTGCCGAACGACGATTTTAGGGAAGGCCGACCAATCTGTCAAATTATCGTGCGGTTAGTGGGATACAAACGATCGTTCGATTTTTCGTCCAACATTGGTCTGATGATTGATCGGCCAGGTTAGAAAATCTTTATCGCTCCCCATGCAATCTACCTATGTTTGCAGCGCAAGCAGGCTGCGATCCTTCAGTTTTTGCAAGCAATATCGCCTGAAATGGTCTTTTTAGTTGATGGACACATTGGACATTTAAACGATCGTTTTGAGACAATCGTGGTCTCACGATAATTATTGGATCTTTCAAAAATCTTTACGTCTATGGCCAGCTTTAGACAGCAAAATAAAATTTTAAATCTTTTGTCATAATTATGTTTCAATATATTTAAACTAAAATCTTAGAAAATTATTTGAGATACCAAGCATTCCTTCTTTGGATAAAAACTATAAAACCACTAGCTATCACTTTCTTCACTGTGATAGTCCCGTCCAAGATTCTGCCTGAATAATAATTTTTTTTACCATGGTCTGGATCAGCTGAACATTAAAGAAGGATAAGTGATGCATGGCTTTTCTCAACCTTATCTACTATATAAAAATTATATTCCTGCTTGAAAAACCTGATTTGCATGCATATTATATACCCAGATTACAGCTAATATATGGCTCCTATGTGAAAAGCATGTAAACCATCTACTGCAGTATATTCTGCTATGAGAGCTCACAGACAACAAGAAATGGACAGTTTATTTTTTTGTTTGGAACCATTGGAACTGCAAATAACCCATTAATCACAGCTTGCTGTCAATACTCTCTCTATTATGGGAAACAATTGACTTGAGTGGGTACTGAGAAAACTCAACTCATAACCCCTTACAACCCATACTACCTGTAAACATTCCTTTGTTTTTTTATTGACATGTTTGGTCTCTGAAAACCCAGAAGAAGGGACAAGGTTCTGGTCATGGCCCATGGTTCTGCCTATAACAGAAGAATACATGTGGACTAGCACATCCTACAAAACAGCTGGTGTAGATAAGGCTGGTGCACACAGGTGGAGGTACGGCCACCTCTCGATGTGAATCTTCAAGAGGAAACCAATGGCACACAGGTCTGCTTGAACACTTCTAGTGTTTATTGAAGTGGAGTGGCCTATAACAGCCACCATTTGCTTCGGGAGGAGCCCTCTGCAACTCATTTGCCACCAGGTCTTAGAGTGAGAGAACCAGGGCACATATTTTGGGCAGGCAAAGGTACCAGAGTATAAACCAGAGGGAACAGGAATAAAGCAGAGCATATTAAGGATGCAGGCCAAGGTTAAATCAAGTGCATGGTGAGGTACCGAATTGGATTCCAAAGTACAGGCATAGGGTTAGGACAGGCAGCATTCCTCAAGGTCAGGATCAGGCACAGGTCAATAACTAGAAATCAATACAGAATAGCACCCAGGAACTATACAGACAGAACCTATGTGTAACAAGAGAAGAAACTAGACATTTTTCTCTCCAAGCACAAAGGCGACACAAGACATGTCAAAAATAAAAGGACACACACTTGATGCACGCTCCCAGAACCTAGGGCATAAGATGCAGGTGTCCCTGCTGGAAGAGTGGTGGTATCACTGATCTGCAACTAGACCACCAGGTATTACTACAAGTAGGTACTTCTGCAGAAATGGAGATGCTGTCTACTATACTCCCTGGGATGATTCTCCACAATATCACAGCCAAGAATTCTTGGAGAGTTTCAACAGCTTTCCCCATCAGCTTTATCTATCAGTCACAGTGGCTTTTTGTTATAAGAAATGAATCTTAGTACATTCCCAACTGCAACAATTCAAATTGTGATATCCTTTTCTCTGAGCTTATTAAATGGATATGCCTATATATAGGTTGACTTTGTGCATCAGCCAGTCCTTTATAAGGCTCTGCAACAACAAATTCTCCAAAGTAGTTGCAAAGCCTGGTCTTTTGTTTTAAATAATAGTAACAGACATACAATATGCATTACATATGCATTCCCTTCTATAGTCTATAAATTGCAGAACCTATACACAACCTCAAACACCACATTGCTTTACCTTTTTAAACCCAATAAATAAATATTATTTCATGATTATACTAAAACTGCATATCAAATTATTTTGTGCAAAGTTATTTTCCTTTGGTATTTCATAACTAAACTGTGGAGTCAATACAAGGCCACAAGGTTGAACCCACTGATTTTATATCAACTGTATATATTTTAGAGGTATTTGTGGTTCAAGGGTTTCATTCTTTTTCTGTTGCAGCTGTTTTATCACAAGAGTTATTTTAATATAAGTAATCAGATGGGATTCATGAACACACAAGTACAAAATATTTTTTTGTGTGGGTGGGGGCAGCCCACACACCGCAAATGTTTTTTCTTCTATATCCTTCTAATCATTGTTTAGGGCTTTCATTCAGATGAGAATGTCTAAAGCCAAGGCAAAATCATTGGGTGGTTTTAAATGTCAGTAGATATTTTATATTCTTATTTTTATGTATTTTTTGAAATTTAAAATTACAAGCATTGTGTTGCAACTCTTGAGTACATGGTTATAACCCTATTATCTCTTAAGTAAAAAACATTTTAAAAAATATATAAAATATCCTTTTTAATGTTGCAAGGACATTTTTTTTCTCTCTCTTTTTTTTCTCTCTGAACAATTAGAACATAAAATTAATATATCCAAGAGCACTATATATAGGACACTATTTTAGGCTTCATGTTTGTCTGCCACAGGTATTGGAATAACATATATTTCTGTAATTTGCATCTTCATATCTTAAGGGGCAAATTTACTAAGTTGCAAATTTAGTAAGGGGCAGATTTACTAAATTCACATGAATTATTCGGAATTCAAATTGTCAAATGTTTTTGAAGACCACTTTGACCATCGAATTTTGAAAATTCGATTGTATCGAATGATTCGAATAATTCGAATGAAATCTATTTGCATATCCGAATATTCGACAGTCGAATAGCTTCCCCTTTAAGCGTCAACGGTACAATTCTAATTCTAATTGAAGCTCACTTTTTTGTAAGGTTTCTTCGCTCTGACTTTATCGAGAAAAATTAATGATAAATAAATTCAATTTGGTCAACTGTGATTATAAAAAAAATGATATAGACTTGAGCTTTAGTAAGTGACCCTTAATTTTCATAGAGTAATGAACTGAAATTAAGCAAATTTATACCAGGTTAAATAGATCACTTATCACTATTACTTAATGACAATCTGCCCCAGTTGTAGGACACAAAATACATACTTTAAAAGCTATAGCAGTTTTCATATTTGCAGCGTTAATGTCTATAATTGGTTTTGTTTGGATTGTACAAGTTCATAGGTCCCCTTTTTTGTTAGCATTTGATTTGCCTATACTTATTGCTAGTTTTTTTTGGTCAGCTAGGCAGTGCCCACTGGTATCATGAATGCATATGCAAAATAAACAGTACTCGTTTATTGTATAGTTCTCCACTTCAAAGGAATAATACAATTTAATGTACTTGAAGTGCATCTTCATGGTGGATGTATTAATATAAGAATAGAGATATGAGACTTTTATGTGGTATCTCCCAGAAGAAGGCCCTAGGAAACTTACTGTATCTTAAATAAATTATAGATAATAGAGTGCATTTTTTCATTACAATAGATTTTCTATACAGTCATTTATGTACATTTTTATATCTTTGTAAAACAATCTGCAAAAGAAATTTGACAGCCTACCCTACAAATGTACACTAAAACTTTTTCACTTCATTTATTTTTAATGTAAAATATAAATAAATGTAAAATATACATTAGAGATTAATCCCCAGTGGATACAGTGTAAACTGTGACATTGGTTGCTGGATAAAATGAGAGGAAATATCCCCCCTATTTTGTACGATAAACAATTTACTTTTTTTCTTCCTTGTTGCCTAAATGTCTTCTACTGTTTCTATCTACATTTCAGAAAAGATCAACAAAAATATATTTTCTAAGAGCCACATTTGCAGTATTTTCCATTTTTCCAGCTTAGCTACTTTCTAAAGAATATGAAATGTTCCATGTCCTTTGGCATCCACCCTGCTCAGCATCACTGAAATTATTTGTAAGTTTAGACCTGGAGAAACTCCATTTAATTCTGGATTTATTTTAAGCCAAAGAAAAAATATCATAAGTGCTTTACCACTTTTTCAAATATTTAAACAACTTTTTTTCAATCTTCATCATCCTCTCCATTGATCCTTACATGATTTCAACCCTATTGCTTCTGAGATAATGCTCTCATCATATCCAAATTGGAGCAACAAAAGGAATAAAATTTGAACTGAACCCATAGTGTGAAAAAAATTGCTTTGCTTATTGTTTCATGTATGTGCAGTGATTGAACAATATAACATCATAGAGTGATACATTGGTATATTTCAAATCATATACACTTAAGTTGACCCATTACGTAGGACTCATGATGGATGATATTTCTGTGACTAGTTTTGTAAATACATATGTGCAGAGATGTGCAAGGGTCTTCCTGGTCAATTATTTATCTCCTAAAGTTGCTGCTTGTGGGGTGGTTAGTGCTGCATGGGCTTATATATTTGTTCCTGACTTCATGTTTTCAAAATAAATACAGGCAAATGTCATAATACTCATATTCATTTCATGGTTACCGACTTCTGTGTATTTAGCATTTACTGAATATTGGTGTATCTATTGACAACAGACATTTATTAACCTTATTAAAGCTAAAGTTCACTTGATGCTGATGTGTTCTGATGCAAGCAATACTTGCAATAGGGACCTGACAGTCTTCTCCTTTGTGTAGATGTGATGCTGAAACGGGATAGATTTGCCCATCACTACTGCTGACTTCTGCCTGATTTCTTGCTTATCTGCCAATCTCAAACCGGAACATCATCTGCCTTCTGCCCTCGTTCCCAAGTTTTTTTATTTCACCAAGTCCTCATCTCTTGGTTGGCCTTAGCTGGCATTCCTGATACAGTATTTCTCCACTTTGAGTAAAGGAAGTGTAGGGGAAGCTACAGTAGGTTATTCATGTGACTCCTTCCAGCTCTTTTATAGTAAATGGTTATAATGTCAGAATGTACTACAGTCATCTCAAAATCTTAAATGAACCAAAAGTATTTATACTATATTTCCATATTTAGGGGGTTATTTACTAAAACTTGAGTTTATCACTTTTATTTATTAAAACAAAGATGACCTAATGCTCATCCACAAATGTAACTCATTTATTGATAATTCTTCTTGAAAAAGTCAGAGAGGAAAAACATTGTGACAAAAATACACATCAATCTGAATCATACAATTGACACTCAACTTTATCGATTTGTTGCTTCCAAAACTCATATTTACTGGATTATCAGACCAAAACCAGTTTGTATTAAAATGTCAGAAAACCTCTTTAGGTACATGTTCTATTGACTTATACATGACCTCGACAGGTTTGAGATTTACAAAGGGTCGAAGTGACTTTTTGAATAAAATTAGAACTTTTAAAATTTGAATTTCGAAGTAATTTTGGGCTACCTTGAAAAAATTCAAAAATCAGAATTTTGAAGTACAGTACTGGCCATTTAAAAAAAAATTTGAATTAGACTATTCGCCACCATAAAGCTACTGATGCAATCATTCAATTTGAATGATTATAATTCGATCGAAATTGACCCCCCAAAATTTTGATGCTCGAATTTTAATTTTTTTAAATTCAAAATTCGACCAATTATAAATCTACCCCTAAGTATTTTCAGATTTGTATCTTTAACAGCTTTGGGGTATAATAAGGGTATAAGGGGGTTTTCCTCTAAAAAATTAATTTTCCCCTTTAAAAACTAAACCAGAAAAATTTGAGGTTTAATAAATGGTCCCTAATGTTTTTTTTTTTAATGTATAGCAAAATAGATATGAGTTTGCAGGGATATTTGATGGCAAACATGGTTATAGCTAGACTGTGATGTGTAAATCATCAGCAGGTTATCAATTGACAAAGAAGGAAACAAACATAATAGAGGTCACATTTTAAAACATATTCCTACAGGCTTTTAAGCACATCATGATGATATCAATAGACACAAGGCATTGTACAGGATAAATAGCACAACAATTCACTGGATAGAGAAAGTGGTCAGAAATTATCTAAGTACAAAGCTTACAATGCATGTTGACAGCCCTTCTCCTGACACTTGTTTGTGTTTTCAATGCTGACTTTTACTAAAATTATATTTATACTCTATTTCATTGGGCTCTTATCCTTGCATATAAAAAGTAATTTATATAATTATCCCTCTTATTCAATTAGATACAAATTTGAATACTTAGGGACTTGTCCCAAACATTTTAGCTACTCCCACCCTAAACAATTCACATAGCAGTTTAGATTCCAAACATTCAGAAAAACTTTTTGGGGCAAATGTATCTTATTTATCTTTATCTAAATATTGTAAGCTCTAATTTCACACCTTGATAAATCTGCCCCTCAGTTTCAACCAGTTGTCCCTTGCCTGTTTTGTAGTTATATAGATACTTTGGGGGTACCTTTCCTAAATGTTCTTACTTCTGAACCACTGCTACATGTGACTCATCATGTCATCTGACCTCTTGCAGAAGTATGAGATGAAGAGAATCCAGGCTGAAGTATAACTGTGAACAATTGTGGCTATACAGTATGCATATTGTATGTCTATTCAACTAATAAATCCACATGAGCAAGTATAAATAAATAAAGCTATAATAACACATAATATTAATTAATTGATTATCCTAATTTATTATTTGGTTGTTGTTACTTCACTTTTAATTTATATTTAAAAATGTAAATCGCATATTTGAATTTTGAAAATGCCTCAAAATAACTTTGGATATAAAGATGCCTCTTTATATGGTTGCAATCATAATGTTGGTCCTTGTATGAAATACGAGGAAATCAACAAAAACATGCAATCAGTTGGAAATAAGTGTAATTGTTTTAAAGCCTTTTAAATCACTATAGCGGATGTCATTTCTCTCATTTGCACATGAACATTTTTGGAAATAGGCTCAGAAGTCCAAAACTATTTGATACATAACAAGTGGTATGCATCCATTAAACCAATATTTTCTATTCTTAAAAATATAATTAAGCTAGTAAAAAGTTCCCCAAAAACAAGTAGAGTAGCTAGCTGCTGATTGTTTGTAGGAGAAGAGCCTATTGTCCTTTAGTTCACATTTGGTGGCCTTCAACTACATGAGATATGCAAGAAAACAAGAGGTGTACTTTACCTAGACCCCAAAAAGATTGCAAGATTAATAAAGGATTGAATGACTACCAAGATGGGAAACAGGTGTCAGGTTAATGTTCACGTGCCTCCCTCACTTGAACCTCATAAATACAGCACTGATAAACGCAGGTTATGTTTCAGTCCAGGGGGCATATAGAATCACTTAAGTAATGTTTTCCATCCTTCTTAACCCGTCATACCACCCTTTTACCTTTGATCTCAATTGGCATTTGGCCATTATTTTATCAGTAGAAATTGAGTATAGGCTGTCAACAGTTTCAATGCCAAAGCCATAGTTCAAAATCATTTAGAGTATGCAATGGCTAATCATGCATCGCTTTGGTCGACAATGTAATATGTCATTTATTTTCCATTGTTTTCCTGACAAAAGGCAAACCTCTTTTAATTGTCATGGCTGCAGTCACCACCTGCAGAAATATTTGAGCCCAGAACTGTTGCTACCTCAGCTTCCTCCTCATCTATTTGCAGAAAGCTGTAAGGGCTAACCAACATGATGTTGTTTTTTCTTTTTTTAATTTTGAGTAGCAAGCCAGCTGTTTTACCAGATATTGTCTTATAGGCTTAGAGTCCTCCTTATTGTCAGAGTAGTATCATACACATGTCTGAAGTTATCAATATTCATGCAAGGAGTTTTGATTATGAAGACTGGCTCTTGTAAGTTGATATATAGCCTTGTTGATTAATTTCCCAGTCTTGAAAATATCCTTTGATCCATGTTCTTTTCTTATTTTTTCTTAGTCTTCATACAAATACCCAGGTTAACAACCATAGCACTGTCCCACGACGTACTCTGTTTTTTATTTGATTTTTCTCTTAATATTTATGAAGTTAGTAAGAAAAAAAATTGGAAGTCTAGTGACAAAAAATTCATTGTACATGCAAGGGAAATCACTGTTTATCAGCAATGCAGTAGGCAACTCTTTCACGTCTTCATAGTAGAAAAGAGAATGAGTGTTCAAAAAGCAAAAGGGGTGGAGCTTCACACTAGACAAGGAAGTGACTTGAAGAAAGGTAGTTGAACTGGCTGTAAGAGAGAAACAAAATAAATCTGAATGCAGGGAGAAAGGTATGTTATTCTAGGAGCTGTTTATAGGCATTTTAGAAATATAAAAATGTTTACCTTTGAATGAACTTTTAGCATGTCATCAAGAGTGGCATTCTTAGACAATTTGCAATTAGTTAAATTTTTTTCTTATTTGTGCTTTTTGAGTTATTTAGTTATTATTATTCAGCAGCTCTCCAGTTTGCAGTTTCAGCAGCTATCTAGTTGTTAGCATTCAAATAACCTTAGAAAGCAAACACAGATTTGCATGGTGAACTAGAATATGAATAGTAAAAGGAATTAATTGAAAGACAAGTAATAAAAAAGTAGTAGTAACAATAAAATTGTAGCCTTACAGGGCATTTGTTTGAGTTGAGTTGTGTTTTGTATAAAATATTCACATTTTCAAAATAATTTTTAGGTCAAAAATCACTTTTTTCAGGGTTAAACATTTAAAAAAAAAAAATACAAAACTCTGCCTAGGGACAGGTTCACTAAAGGGCGAAGTGGCTAATAGTTACATAGTTACATAGTTAAATTGGGTTGAAAAAAGACCGAGTCCATCAAGTTCAACCCCTCCAAATTAAAAACCCAGCATACATACACACACACACATCTCCACTCTTTCAAACACAAACCGTATACCTATATGCCCATAGCTATACTAACTGTAGATTTTAGTATCAAAATAGCCTGTGATATTATGTCTGTCCAAAAAATCATCCAAACCCCTCTTAAAAGCATCAACAGAATGGGCCATCACAACATCACCCGGCAGTGCATTCCACAACCTCACCGTCCTGACTGTGAAGAACCACCTACGCTGCTTCAAATGAAAGTCCTTTTCTTCTAGTCTGAAGGGGTGGCCTCTGGTGCGGTGATCCTCTTTATGGGTAAAAAGGTCCCCTGATATTTGTCTATAATGTCCTCGAATATATTTGTAAAGTGTAATCATGTCCCCTCGCAAGCGCCTTTTTTCCAGAGAAAACAACCCCAACCTGGACAGTCTCCCCTCATAATTTAAGTCTTCCATCCCCCTAACCAGTTAAGTTGCACGTCTCTGCACTCTCTCCAGCTCATTTACATCCCTCCTAAGGACTGGATTCCAAAACTGCACTGCATACTCCAGATGAGGCCTTACTAGGGATCTATAAAGAGGTATAATTATGTTTTCATCCCTTGAGTTTATGCCCTTTTTTATGCAAGACAGAACTTTATTTGCTTTAGTAGCTACAGAATGACACTGCCCAGAATTAGACAACTTGTTATCTATAAAAACCCCAAGATCCTTCTCTCTTAAGGAAACTCCCAACACACTGCCATTTAGTGTATAACTTGCATTTATATTATTTTTGCCAAAGTGCATAACCTTGCATTTATCAACATTAAACCTCATTTTCCAGTTTGCTGCCCAGTTTCCCAACTTAGACAAATCACTCTGCAAAGTGGCAGCATTCTGCAAGGAACCTATAGCTCTGCACAATTTAGTATCATCTGCAAAAATAGAAACCGTACTTTCAATGCCCACATCCAGGTCATTAATAAACAAGGTGAAAAGCTAGCAAAAATTCACCAGTGACGTCATTTCAGTACTTCAGCAATTTAGTAATGAGCACAGGAGTCCCTTCGCTAGAGAAGGTGATGTACGCTAGCATTGCTTCGAACTCTAACGCTAGGCAAATTTCTGCTCTTGCAAATGGATGTAAATCCGCAAACTCCCTAAGATGCAGATTTTAGTGAACGGTACTTCTTTTGCCAGACTCACCATCACCATCTCTGACCTGGTGAAGTGCGCTTGCATGATAATTTTTGAGTGTAATATAGTAGAAAAAACGGAGGCCCCGTTTAAATTTTTCAGGGTGTTAGGCTGCAAAAGGCATGAAAATTTTTTTCGGGCAGCCGGTTTCTCCCATACATTTTCTACCATATGGCACATTATTTAACGTTGTCTTATGTGTAAAGCATTAAAACAACTCTCTTGACTTTATTAAGGTTCCCTTGGCATGTTTAGTTATCAGTGTAAATGTAATGTATTAGATGCACCATGTAACATAAATAGCTCTATTCCACTGCAAATTAGCCTGAGCACAAGAACTCAAGCGAAGTTGCGCTAGACAGAATTGAACACTAGCGCGGCTTCACTTTGATTTGCCACCCTGGACGCAACTTCACACTTTAGTGAATTAGCGTTGTCTGAGAGAATTTTTGCCTGGCGAAGTGTTTGTGATGGGTGCAAAGCCGTCGCTGGAGAAGTTGCACTCTTTAGTGAATTTGCCCCCTAGAATCTAAATACACCATCTAAACTTGTCAAGGGCATGTAGGCATTTTTTCTGTTTGTTTTGCTCAAAAACTGGATCAATTCAACTTTTCGGGTTGTTAATCCCGACTGCACTGATTTGAGCCATTACAGTTGTGAGTTCATTCGAGGTTTAAAAAAGGTCACATAGCCCTAAAATTTGACCTTTGCTAAATAATCCCCTCAATTTTTGTTGCACTTCACCAAACCATTTGGTTTAAATGACAAGACAATATTGAAAGACTGAATAATCCCATATCAAAAATAGCAACATGCTGTGGCCTATATAAATAAGAGTGGAATTACCTCCTTGTCCTTTCTCCCTCCCATGCATTGAGTAGATTATTTTTCCCTCTGCTCTGTCACTAGTTGACATTGTATTCTTAGTTTTAGACTTCTGTTAGCGTTAGATCAACATGATGTTCTTATAGATCGTGCTTTCATTAAAATCCCATCATTTAGTATTTAGTCATGCCTGTGGCTCATCTGCTGTGTCAATTTATTTTTATTATCTCAGCTTTTTCCATGCCTAAAGTTCAATTAGTGTGCGTTTTCCATGAATATCGATTACTTGCCACCCAGCATGTAATCTTTGCCCATGTGTTCTTTTACTAGCAGCTAAGTTTCTTAATTATGGAATTGATTGGCTTCTTATTTAACCTTTTACTTGCCCACACGCAGTGCCAGCTATAAAGACCACATATATTCTTGAAACGAAATGCTTGTATAGGCACAGTTGTAAAAATATATGAATCATGAAACATGTTGTAAGCATCATGCAGGCAGTCAGAATAGGAGGTAAAGGATGAATCCTATTTGTTTTGTATACACAAAGGGGCAGATTTACAAAATTCACGTGAATAATTCGAAGTTCAATCGAATTCGATCGAATTCCGATCGTACGATTCTATCGAATATTTAAATATGCAAATTTGAATAGATTGAATAGATTGAATGATCGAATATTCGATCATTCGACCATTCGATGATCAAAGTACTTCAACTTTAAAATTTTATTCGACTGCTTACTTCGCCAGATTGAACCTACCGAATAGCAATAGAAGCCTATGGGAGTCCCCCATAGGCTTTTTTCTATTACCTGCTCAAATAGCATTTGTACGATCGAACGGCTCGATCGTTCGAATCGTACAAATTTTTCGAACATTCGACCATTCGATGATCAAAGTACTTCAACTTTAAAATTTTATTCGACTGCCTACTTTGCCAGATTGAACCTACCGAATAGCAATAGAAGCCTATGGGAGTCCCCATAGGCTTTTTTCTATTACCTGCTCAAATAGCATTTGTACGATCGAACGGCTCGATCGTTCGAATCGTACAAATTTTTCTAACTAAATTTCACGATTTTTACGTGAAATCGAACGATGCTGTCCGATCGTATGAATTTTTCGTGAAATCAAATAGCGCTCAAAAAATAGCCTAAAATTATTCATTTTCCATTCGACAGTCGAATATCTGCTGAATTTGAGGGCTAAAAGCCCTATAATTCATGAATAATGATTAATTTGCCCCAAAGTGTAGCATTTATTTACTGCAAGACTTGTCATTAACCCCTTCAGGCTTTACTAAGAGTAGTCCAAACAGAATAGCTGGTGACTTACTCACCTAAGCTCAAGCTCAGCAATCCTTTCTTGACCAAGCCAGCCCTCGGAAAATCAAAACTCCGCCCCTGACACATTACACCCCCAGCCCCTCTCTGTCCCACCCCCTACATCATCACCTGGTAAAGTCTGAATAAAAAGGTGACACCCCTAAATAGTAGACATATTTTTACATGGAGAAAGCATTTGTTGAGCAGAAGAAATTAAATCATGTTTCTCAAACCTATAATTATCATAAAAGGAGTGCCATATTCAGTATCACGCTGGTGTGCCATACCACTACCTACTTATTCCAAAGCATGACTGAAAACTTAAAGGCAGTTGAAAAAAGTAATATAACAAGACACTTTGCGTATTGTAGTGCAAGTGATGTGAAGTATTTTTCTATACAGGGCATTGAGAAAGTTGGATATACCATACCAGATTACCACTTGGCTTAAATTATGAATTTGATGTTACGTGTTTTACTTAAAGTATGGTTCAGGAGTTACAGGGTTAAATCATGTGTAATTTATTATAATAAGATCTAAATTATACTGTCATTTTGATGTAATGAATTAATGCATTAGTTATTCTCTATTGAAATTGATCATGTATGTTTAAAGGGGCTATGCATAGATGAATTAAGACCTAATTGATTTGTATGGTTGTCTCGTTAACATGGTGTGATGTGGCAGCCAGTTATTGGTTTTAAACTTGGAGGGTGGGACTTCCATGGGTTTAAATGCTGGAGTTGTTTATAACATGATTCAAGCCTATGATTAAGTACCAGGGGGTACGAAACGCGTAAGGCAGAGGATCAATGGGTCTGTATATTTTTTATTGATATATAATAAATAAATACTGAATTTTTTAAACATTTGAACCGGACATCTTCGGAGTCAAAACTTTTTGGGATGTGTTGTATGTGCCCTTGAGGACTGGGGGCTGTGCTCTGAAGAGTCCATGACCCTTGAGACTGGTCTCGGCAGCTGTGTGGGTGCTTTTTTGAATATGAAAACTTCAGATACCTTAGGATCTTTATCATTAAAGTTCCAAAAAATAACAGCTTCCTGATATGTGGACACGTGCAAAAAAGCTCTGCTTAGGTTACATAGGGTTCAGGTGTACATGACCCAAACTCACAGCTTAGGAACAGGCAAGGAAATGAACTGAATACTTTATTTATGTCAATATAAGACACAAAATGACCTAATGTGTCTTGCGCTTAGAGAACTTCATCATTAGCTATCCTCATTAAACTTAAGGTGGATCCCAGAACAACATATACTGTAAATCTCATAGCATCTGTGGGATTTACTTATCAAAGGGTAAAATGGTTTTCTGTCATTATCTAAACCCACATTCATTTCAGTTGATTTTGGAAGAATGATAGAAAATAATTTTAATACTACAGTTAATAAAATGATGAAAATAATTATGTTCTACAATTACTTTTCAGAGTCTCTTCTCAAAAAAAGCCATTCCTCTCACAATGTATTCCCCAAGCAAAAACTTCACTCTTATCTCCATACATTATGCTTCTAATCCATAAACAGATAGAGAAAAAGTTCTAGGCATTCTCTTCAGATGTCATTGTATTCTAAGATGTCAAGCTACTGTATGTAAAAAAGAGCATTATCATATTTATTTCCTTTAAAATGCATGCTGAATTTTTATGCTGTTATGGACAATAGTTCAATGTAGGCACTGTGCAATATTAAAATAAAATCTACTGCATACTGTACATGCTACTACAGAACTTTAAGTACTGTTAATATGCTACCTTTACAGTATAAACATTCTTTTATAAAAAAAAATATTTAAAGGACATAACCCAAAAAATTACTTTTTGTCTAATAAAAGAAGACGCAATTATAAGCAACTTTCCAAAATACATGCTTTAAAAGTTATTTGTAAATGTAATTGCTATTGAAAGCATCATTTTCATAATTCATGGTTGTTACATTTTAAACAATGTTGCAAAAGCCAGTCTCCTCCAGCAAGACAGGGCTGTTAATTGGTTGGCTTATGTTACATTGTTTCAAAAGCCAGAGCCACCAGGACAGAGAATAGAGAGGGACAGACAAACAATGCTTTCAATACATGTACATGTACTGTACCAATAACTATAGAACATCTGTAATGAATGTATATTGCAAAGTTGCTTAGAATCCTGTTTTTTTTTAGTAGGCAAAAAATTATTTTTGGGGTTCACATGTCCTTTAATAGGAACAAAGTGGTTTTTTTTCACAATCTGCACTTTATCAATTGCTCTCTTGTATACTTTTCAGTAGTGAGAAGATACACCAGATAATGGATAGATTTGGGGAGTGGAAGTTTATGTAGCCAAGTATTGTATACTTTTTATCATCATATATTCTCCCCAGCTTTTTTATGGAGATTACTTTTAGCACCCTTTTTTCCCCAATGTTTCTTTTGCAAATCTGTGTTAGAATTTCATCATGTGTATTGTTTTGTCAGAACAAAATGCAGGAAACAATGCCAATGGCATGATGAGTGCAGTATTGAGACTGCAACCCTTTACCCTCCCCTGTTTTACTCACCATCCCATGACCCCCATCCTTTTCCTAGACCCTTTTGTCAGAAAGAGAAGGCCACAGTTATTGATTGACAGTAACACTTAACATCCGTTGACATGTATCACATTAATCTTGTAACAAACCATTTGTATAACAAACATTTTCATTTACCAACAATCCTTTTCACCTCCTGAAGAACTGAACCTAATCCCTGTGTAAAATATTGATCCTGCCCTCTTTCACCCAGACTTAAACCTAGGCTGACTTTCTTACCATAAGGGCCCCATGCCTATTGAGCTACTCATGCTCCATGTAAAATCCTATTATATTTCCCCCTGGAGGTCAGAGTAATGGTACCCTCTGCTTACTGTGACTACAGCACAACCCCATCTCATAGAGACAGAAGAACCCTGGAGTTTTTACAGAGGTTACTTTTTTCCCATTTTCTTTTATGTACCCGCTTTTTGTGATTATGGTTTATTTGCTTCCATGGCTGTTGATCTGTGGTGCACCTCGACCCCAGTTCTAATTCTGTAAGCACAGAATGATTATTATATTCTTGTTAATCTGCTTGACAGTAGAACTGCCACAAATTTATCAAGACAGCTTAGTGGGTCCAGCCCTGCAATCGGCATGCAAAAATTTAATTACTTTGACTTTAAAAAAGAAGGGTTTTCAGCAGGATAAATGCTTATTTAAAAGTAATAACAAAACTGAATATTAGCAAACCCAGGAATGGCTTTAAGGGTAAATCAATACAAAATGTGATGTTACTTTTTAGAGAAGCTAACATTTATCTAATTTCGTACAAATAGGAATGTTTTAGAGACATATTTTCTTTAAATTACCAAGAGATTACATTTTTTGTTTCATTTCAGTTAGATATTTTGTTGTGCCTTCATGTAGAGCAATATTATAATGTTTCTCTCCATGCATCTTACTACAAGCAGAGTCTTATAAAGCAACAGGATTGTGTTCTGACATTGTTACTCTTAAGCCTGGCATTTCAGCAAAGAGAAATATCATTGTGGGTTGGCAGTGATTGGGACTACTGAAAAAAATAGTTATTGGAGAAAAGAAAGAAAGAATAAGACAGCATACAAACACTTAGCCTAATACTGAATGCTATATCATCTATATTTGGATTGTATGGATAATTTACCCTTTCCTTTTTTAAACAAAAAAATACATAAATTTTCCTGAATGGCTTTTGGGTTTGTGACCTGCAAGACTACACAGGACAACATATGGGATGATGTTACCTGGCCATTATCCTTCTGTAGAAATATACATGCAACTGCTGTGTATATACTGCCTTAAACTGCATATTCTGGTAATACAGCCTATCCATAGGGATGGCGCGAACTGTTCGCCGGCGAACATCGGCTGTTCGCGCTCGCCGGAAGTTCGCGAACGCCGCACGACGTTCGCCATTTTGGGTTCGCCTTAGTTGGCGCTTTTTTTTTGCCATTTCTCCCCCAGACCAGCAGATACATGGCAGCCAATCAGGAAGCTCTCCCTCCTGGACCACCCCCACACCCCTTGGACCACTCCCCTTCCCTATAAAAACCGAAGCCCTGCAGCTTTTTTTCATTCTGCCTGTGACTGCTTGGAAGAGTCGCGTCAATTCCGACGCGTCGTGTCGTTTTCGGCGCGTCGCGTCAAAAACAACGCGCGACTCGTTTTTGCGCGGCAAATTTTTGTTGGCGAATTTTTTTGCCCGTTTCGCGAATTTATTCGCCAGCGGCGAATCGCGGGTATTCGCCGCGAATTCGCCCCATGTGAATAAATTCGCCCATCACTAGTATCCACCGCTGTAGTAGTGTATACGTTGACCTTGTAGCCATTATTTGCCCTGTAGGCATTTTTTGCCCAGTGTGTTCTTCAAACAACTGCCATCTAGCTTTGTGGGCTTGTTCACATTCTGTCTAAATATCAATAATATTACAGTCTCCACAACCACCTGAGTGACGTTTTTCAAGCAGCAATAATATATTTTCCGTAATCCGTATCCACCGCTGTAGTAGTGTATACGTTGACCTTGTAGGCATTGTTTGCCCAGTCTTTAACCAAGTGCCACGTAGCTGTGTGAGCTTTTTCACATTCTGTGTCCAGAAACATCACCTGAGTGACATAGTGTGATTTCTGCCCTTTGTGTCAACAATGTATTTTTTAGAAACATTTTTGCCCTTGATTAAGGTTAAGGCTCTGGCATGCCACTGTCCAGGTCGTTGCACCCTTTAAACAACTTTAAAATCATTTTTCTGGCCAGAAATGTCTTTTTTAGCTTTTAAAGTTCGCCTTCCCATTGAAGTCTATGGGGTTCGCGACGTTCGTGAACCGTTCGCATTTTTTGACGCAAGTTCGCGAACATGTTCGCGAACATTTTTTCCGACGTTCGCGCCATCCCTACCTATCCATATACCTGTAACTGCTATATACTGCTTCAAACTGCTTATTTTGGCAATACAGCTTATATCAATACTAGTGATGGGCGAATGTATTCGCCAGGGGCGAATTCGCGGCAAATTCCCGTGATTCGCAGCTTGCGAATAAATTCGCGAAATGCCAGCGATAATTCGCCTGGCGAAAATTCACCAAAAAAAGAGTTGTGCGTCGTTTTTGGTGCGATGCGACGAAAACGACGAGCCGCGCATCAAAAACGACGAGCCGCGCGTCAAAAACGACGTGACGAGCGTCAAAAGCGGCAAGCGTCAAAAACGACGCGACGCACGTCGAAAACGTGATGTGACTAGTTTCACTGGAAATTCGTGAATTTTTTGGCGAAGCGAAACTGGGTAGATTCGCCCATCACTAATCAATACTTGTATCTGTTAACCCCAATAGCTTCTTTCTATTAGGCCTACTCTGCTTTAGTGTCTCTGACAAATGTCTCAACAAACATCTGTGTCTAGTGATGGGCGAACGCGGGAGTTTCGCCCATCACTATCTGTGTCCACTACTCAGTGAGCAAGAGATATTTTTATAGCCCCAAACTTAGGTCTGGTGTCTGTAAAACGCAGTCCTCTGATAGCTGGTTAATTGATAAGTCAATCAGGGTCTGTTTTTTTACAATCCGCGACATATAAATTCAGGCCTAGTATTGGGGATGGCACTCGTGTCTGGGGGCATGTCACGAGTGCTAACATTTCCTAAGTGTTAATATTTCACAAGTGCTTAAAAATGGCAGTTATACAACACAGTTGGACTAGGCATTAACAAGGCCTGGTTCTCTTCTTACCTCACTTATCGTTCCTTCAGTGTCTCCTACAATGCAGTAGCATCTTCTCCAGTACCTCTTTCTATGGGGGTTCCTCAAGGCTCTGTCCTGGGACCCTTATTATTCTCCCTCTATACTTCCTTCCTCGGCAAATTAATCCACTCATATGGTTTCCAAAACCACCTCTATGCTAATGATACTCAGATCTATCTCTCATCTCCTGATCTCAATCCAGAACTCCTAACTCGCATCTCCTACTGCCTGTTTGCTATCTCTACCTGGATGTTGCAACGCTACCTTAAATTAAACCTCTCTAAAATGGAAATGGTTCTCTTTCCTCCAACTAACACCAGTAACATCCCTGAAGTATCCATCATAGTTGACAATTCCATTATCACCCCATCTCCCCAGGCTCGGTGCCTTGGGGTTATTCTAGATTCTTTCCTGTTATTCACTCCTCATATCCAGTCACTTATTAAATCATGTCACTTCTACTTAAGGAACATATCCAAAATACGATCATTTATCACCCAAGATGCTCTCGTCATATCAAATCTAGACTATTGTAACCCTCTTTTCATTGGCCTTTCCCACCAGAGACTGTCACCTCTCCAGTCCATGATGAACACTGCTGTGAGGCATGTATACCTCAGCAACCGCTCCTCCTCTGCCACGCCATTCTGCCAATCCGTGCACTGGCTTCAACTACCCTTCAGAATTAAATTCAAATTAATGACCCTGACATTCAAAGCACTTCATAACTCTGCCCCTCCCTACATCTCTGAACTCATCTCTATATACTCACCCAACCGCTTACTACATTACTCTACTGACCTGCTACACAACGGTTCTCTCGTTACCTCCTCACATGCTCAGATTCAAGACTTTGCAAGGAATTCTCTCCCAAGGTCTGTCCTACTTTTCTCCCAACCTTTCTGCTTTCAAGAAATCTCTTAAAATGCACTTCTTTTAAGAAGCCTACCCTCACTCTTAACTACCAAATGCAATGCTACATACAGTGCCATATTTCTCACCCACTTAATTCGATCTTGCCCATTCCCACACCTTATGTATAACTCCCTTACCTTTAGATTGTAAGCTCTTTCTGCATAGGGCCTTCCTCACCTTTTCTACTGCATTGATTGTGATGTATGTAACTCCATATGTATGTCATTCATGTGATTTAGTTGTATAAACACATTTACTTTAAAGCACTACGCCATATTTATAGTGATGGGCCAATTTATTTTATTTTGACGCAACGCAGAGAAAACGACACGACGCACGTCAAAACCATGCCATGACTCGTTTCGCAAATTTTTTCACCAATTCACGAATTTTACTGGAAATTCGTGAATTTTTCGGCTAAGCGAAACTGGGTAGATTCGCTCCCATCACTAATTATTAATATTATTAATAATAATAATAATAATAAAAAATACCCTATAATTGCTACTTGCTACTTAATAATAAACCATTACCAAAAGGTATTGCATATTATATGCATTTATGAGTGTTACTAACTTTGGGCTGTGTTTCAAGATGGCAGTTCATTGGCTTAGAACAGCTTTTTCAGTTAGCATGGACCTGCATTATTTTGCACATATTAACAATGATCCTAAAAGTGACAGAAACCGGCCTAAACCTGGTCAGTAACTTCATCTATAGACCTGGGCCCGAACCATCTCTGGTGTCAAAGAGGGTAAATGGAGGCTGCCAGAGCTGAAAGCTGACACAGTAAGTTCACAGTTGGGGAGAGCAGAAGAAGAGCTTAACCCAATCTACCCATGACCTGCAGGATGTGCCTGGTATCAGCCCAAACCCGCAAGTATCAGGCCAGCCCACAAATCTCATTTCAGATACCTCTACCTAATTATATGGTCTCTTAAAGCATGCATTCAGTCTGATTTATCGGTTCTAAGACTAAAGCCACATGGGCAACTAGGTTAGTTAGACGATAGCTTCATTAGTCTCCTTAAATAGCTCATTTGATATTTTGTGCAAAATTGAATTTTTTTTAATACATTATCATTATGTATGTGTCTTAGGTTCTGTGCTTTGATGCATCCAAGTTCCATATTCCTAGCTCCATAAATACAGGGAAGGAAATGATACCGATGAAGCTACTTGTGTTTGTGTGTTAAATGCGTCATAAATCGGGACTAATTGAAGAAAATGTGTTATCTAAAGTCATCTTAACTCATTTAATGCATTTAAACTTTTCATTAGCATACCAAAGCACCATTGTTTACAATGGTGAACACCTTAATTAGTTGGAATGCTGTGACGAAAAGTGGGATATCTGAAATTAGTTATTCTGTGTAAAACACACAAACCAAAGTGGCTTCATCTGTACACACAAGAGCAGTTCTTCAGAAATACAAAATGGGGAGAAACAATACATTCAAATAGTGTTTTTAAGAATATAAATTTACTATGTGGTGTTATGGTTGTTATAGAATCAATGCTGCATATCAGAATGTAATGCAACCCAATTTATTTTAATTACTTTATAAGCAGTTCCTACTCTTAAAAGTTGAATTTGAAATACTGATTGTATAAAATAATGCAACAACATTATCACATTAAAATCACATTTTATTTTAGTCTAATTCAAAATTAAATTTTTTAAATTAAAAATGTGAGTTGATTTTAGTGTAATTCAAGTAGGGAATAGTACAAATTCAATTCAAGTTTAAAAAATAGAAATTTGAAATTTATCATATACTGTCCCTTTAAGAATTCAAATTTGGCTATTCACCATGTAAAACCTGCTGAAATTGGTGTTTTGGGCTATGGGCCTGTGGGACCTCCTACAACCAATTTGGAGTCATTTGGTGGACTTTTGAAAATAATTTTTTGTAAAAAAAAAAATCAATTCAAATTCGATTTGAGTTTGCTGTTCAATCCGATTCACTTGAATTTTAAAAATGTGATATTTTAAATAAATTTCAATTGGCCATTTTTCTAATTTTTAGTTTATGGGAGTTTTTAGAATCTTATACTTATTATACTTAAGAACTCGAAATTCGACAAAGGATCAAAATTTCAATTTTTTTATGGTTAAAACTGTAAAATTGACAAGTGAGTTATCCAAATTCTATTCAAGTTTTTTTTTTAAATTTGAACTTGATTTTCACAATTTATCATACTCTGGCCCTTTAAGAACTCAAATTTAATTATTCACAACCTAAAACCTTCCAAATTGCTGTAGAATTAAAGAAACTCAAATCGAGTTTTTAAAACTAAAATCAAATTTGATTCAAATTCCATTCAAATTTTTGGGTCAATCCTATTCACCAGAGTTCAGAAAATTACATTTTCAGCCAACTGCAGTTCCTGTGAGGGCTAAAATATCTCCTACAAATTCAGCTGATTATAATTTCAATATAGTTTATTTAGCATTCCAAAAAAATCACAAACTTTTGCCAGGCATCCAGTATTTTGTGCTATGTCTTCTTCTTATAAATCCTCTAAATATTTATTCCTCTACTGAGTTCTAAATATTAATTTTTTTCACTTACTTTTATTAATTTAGTGCATATACAGACTTAGAAATAAATAACAGGACTGTCTGTCCCAAAATACAAAATATATAAAATGATGTGACATCTTTTCATAAAATTTTTTGATTAAATATCAGAATAAAAAAACCTTTCTGATAATTTGAAATCAATGAAAATAATATTAATTTATTGATTATATTGATAAAATGTTCACAAAAATATTTTCTTTAAATTATTTCTTTTATTTATTATCATGGGTAAATCATGTGGCATCTTTTCATAAAAAAATATTTTGTTTCATTAAATATCAGAATAAAAAAGTTTTATACAATTAAATATTTCTGATATTTTGAAATCAATGAAAGTAATATTTCAAATTTGACATGATAAAATGTTCACTAAAATATTTTCTTCACAGGTATTTGGGTTTTGCCATTTCATGTTTAGAATGAGCTGTGTTTCCATGTTGGGAAATATAAGTGCTTATTGCTATTTAGCTACTGCAAAATTGTACAGTATAATACAAATGATTGTGTTCCACATTTGTTACTTGCAAAAATAGCATTTTAGCAAACCAAAATATCATTGTTGGATGCCATTGATTACAGCTACTAAACAAATCTTTTTGCTCTTTACTGTAACTGAATTGAAAGGCCGTTAACCTATTTACAAAAATAGCCTTGGGTTCACAGCATGTTCAAGTATCACAGCTCCAGCTAGTTTTCAATTAATAACATTTCTTTATTAATTAAAGTGTCAAAAAGTCAGTTCCTATCATTTCCTTTTATTGATTTTCTAAATCACAACTAAATCCAGATACTAAAGAAAGAAATACATTCTTTTCCGTTTGTGATAATGTATACACCACTGTGCTATTTTACCTTTTCTTTGGAAAACGGCATAATCCAAAATATTATGGATGGAAACATACAAAAGGGCTTTTATTCCAGATATTTAAGTGGTGTAATTATGCCTTTTTTAAACTTGTGGCCTGTATAAAAAAAAGCTACCATGTTTTTCCTTATTCCTATAATTAAACTCTAAGGGGCAGATTTACTAAGCTTGGGTGAATGATTCGAATGCAAAAAATTAGATTTTCAAATTTTTTTTTGGGCTAATTGCAACCATTGAATTTGCCAAAATCAATCAAATCGAATGATTCGAATAAATCGTACGATTCGAAAACTCTCGACCATTCGTCAAAGTACTTGCCCTTTAAAATTTAATTCGATTGCTTTTTCTAATTTTTTTTTCATCGAATAGAAATCATTCGATTTCTCGAAAAAGATCAGATTAATCGTTTTTTCGAGAAATCGGATGATCGCTATTCGATCGTTCAATAGAAAATCCTACGAATTCGATTTCGGCAGATTTTACTTTCTGAAAATTTTGAGGGTTTTTAACCCTCGAAATTCAACCGTTGATAAATCTGCCCCCAAATGTACTATTACTTTGTATTAGAAATTTACAGGAACAGCGCTCGTGTTCAAGTGACAAATGTATTGTTTGTAAATTTTACAGTTGCAGTCGATACCTACTACTGGGATGCCTATTTATTAAATTTTTTATTTTGCAATTTGAAGTTTTTTTTCTACTTTTGCAAAAACTGACATTAAAAAGAAACTTGAATGTTTGCTTATATATATTACAACATCAGAATATAAAAACAGGGAACCTATTATTAATCTGAATTTGTGTCATTTTAGAAGTTTTTTTTCAACTTTGAATAAACTCACATTCTATAGAAAACTAGAATATTTACTTATTTATTAAAGAATCCAAATGTAAAAAGTAATTTGAATAAAACCTTGAATTGGATAAAAAGTTTAAAATTTTCCTAGAACAGCTTCCACTGTCTTGTACACAATCTAGCAAGTTTTACATTCATGCAATGAAAATTTTCACTAATCCAAACGACAATTTTGCCATTTTGAGCAGAAAAACTACTACCTTGTTATAGATATACAATCTGTTATCCAGAAAGCTCTAAAATATGGGATGGCCACCCCCCATGAACTACATTTTTTATTATATAGTTAAATTGTTCTATGTAATAATAAAAAATATTTTCTACTCTATCCTAAATAAGATAAATCATGTTGGGTTTAATGAATGTTGAAATCATTTTAGTAGATTTAAGGCATTGAGATCCAAATTACAGAAAGAGCCATTATCTGGCAAACCCTTGGTCCCAAGGATTCTGGATAACAAGTCCAATACTCATAATATTGTGTCAAAATTGATGTTGTGTTGTTCAACAGAAGGGGCAGCAGCAATAGTAGTAATATTGACTGTAGTAATCCTATATATAATAAAGTTCAAGTGCCTCTGCGTCCAGTCCCTGTGTCCGTGGAATTGTGCTACTGCGCATGTGCCCCAAGGACAGCCAGCGCGAAGCGTCTAACGTTAGCGCAAATTCGCCAACACCGACTGGCGAATTTACGCTAGCGAAGTAGATAGAATAGAATAGATAGGAGGTTGAAAAAAGAAATTGACTATCACCCACAATGGTAAAACAGCGTTTTTTGGGACTTTCAACCTCCTATCTATTGTATTGCTCTAGCGTAAGTGCTAACGAACAGCAAAAAGTTGATCTTAGTGAATTTGTGTAATTACGATCCTTCACCAGTGCGCAACTTCGCCTGGCGTAAGGGTGTGAAGAGTCGGTGTTCGTGAATTTGCAATTACAATTTGACGTCACGCTGGCGAATTTGCTCTAGCGTTTGACTCTTCGCGCTGGCTGTCCATGGGGCACATGCTCAGTAGCGCAATCCCACGGACACAGGGACTGGACGCAGAGACACTTGAGCTTTAGTATATAGGATTCGCGCCGTATGCAAATTAGGCTTCACTAGCGAAATTGCGCTATGCCTAGCGAAGTAACACTAGAGTAAATACGTTACCGTTCGCCGACCAGAGCTTAAATTCACACTTTATTCGCCTGGCGAAGTGCGGCGAACGGTCGCGAAGCCTGCGCTAGTGATTTTTCGGATCTTAGTGAATGTCCCACTTGGAGCGCAGAGACTTCCGTTAGTGGTTTATAATCTGCTGCCTTCAATCTATGGAAAGACCGGTGCTACATAACACCTCTGCTCACCTCTACACCGCCAGCTGTACACATGCCCAAGCACCATGTGACAGAGGAGCAGCTCCAGCTGTGGGATGTGTAACCCGCGGAGTCCGCGGCGCAGTCAGTAAAGGTAAATGGGGGGTCGGGGTAGAGAGAGACTTCCACCAGCTCCTCACAGAGCGTCTTGCCTCTTTTTTTATTGCCTAAATGCCCCGCCCTCACGGGAGAGCCGCAGTCAATCCCAGTGCGCTGCACCGCCCCTCTTTGTTGTGCTGCCCAATGGCAGAGGGATAGGCCGGCGGGTGACAGAGGAGCTGCTACTGTCTGGCCTCCCATAGCTGTGAAAGTACCTCCCACTCTTTGACTCACTCAACTCCGCCTACAGGACGCCAAGGAAAAAAATATGATTGGCGGAAAATGGGTATGCGCACGTAAAGCGCGAATGATCAAGAGGCGGGGGTGGTGCCAACTGTTCCTATCTTTAATCTCGCGTTGTTAGAAGCGAGACCCGCTCACTAAGCGCATGTCCCCGACGTTGGTATGGCAACAGGAATGCTGAGCTGAAAAAGTCAGGTGGCTCTTTTTCTAAAAGTAACATTGTGGCAGAGCCGCCTCTGAAATTCTGTAGGACAAACATTTTTTTGTGGAAAAAAAACACTGGTGTGATCTACACCGTAAACAAACATTGCCCAAACTCTTTAGGAAGCAGTAGTATTTTTAAAACTACTGAGAAGCACTCTAGGTGTCCACCATGGTTGTCCACTTTTTTTTTGGACTGGAACAAGTCTGTTTTTATAAATGTTTGACTTCATATGTTCTAGCGCCCGTTAATTTAACGGGCTTAATGTCTAGTAATATAATAAAAATGTAATAATAATATACTGTGCACACGCAAGCTCATTGTTTTTCTTAAAATAAATTAAATGAATTGTGTACTCTGTCTGTGCACCACATGGATCAATACAGTCTATACATCTTTAAAAAACATGTGGTAGTAGGAAAGACTGCCAAGTAATGACAAATGGAAAAAGCACTGAGAGGTAATGATGAGAAGCAATGTGAACAAACATTAAACTATCTGTTCAAAATTGTACAAAAATGAAATTGTAGACACAGAACAACAACTAATAGGCAATAGGAAACAATCCACAGGGATTCATGGCACCGTTCTGAGCACAGAACAGCTCTGGCAGCAGAATTACTGTGAAGTCAAGCAGAGTTTGCATCAAAAAAGGATAGAATTGGTTGAAATTTCAAAAGGAAAAGTTAAAGAACTTTCACAACCTAACAACTAAATTGACAATCAGAAGCTACATAATGAAAATGACTGACAGAAGGCACATTAATTATGAAGAAAGAACACATTTGGATAAGGCCACCATGATCTTTACATCTTGCTTACTCCATGCATTTTAATTGATGAAAGGGACATGGTTGGTATTGTTTATGTATCTGTATAAGCAGGATACATAATTATAAGAAAACTCAGTAATGAACTGAAAACCAAGGGCTAGGACAAATTTGTGTCAGATTGCTGATACAGACAGATTCAACCAAAATGTATTGAAATAATTACAATTGAGGGGAAAACTAAAGTCCAGCACTACTATTGAGCTTTAACTCTCCATAGAGTAGAATGATGTTTGGTAGGGTTGCCCCCTTTTCATGTCTCTAGGTCCTGGCAGGAGGGTGGTGATGTCACTGGACAGGACGCTGGAGTGGTACTGTAATGCCTGCCGTCAAACATCAGCACATAAATACTGGCACACGTCAAGTCGGACGCCCATGCCGTAATGGATGGCCTAAGGCCCCATCACCTTGAAAATGTCTATCTTGGAAGCTAGAAAGTCTGTATTATGGTATTTGCACACTGCACTCCCGGATTTTTACTCACTTCACTGCTTTAGTGGTGCTGGTAGTCCGTTGACCCGACACGGTCCCTTAGCAACAGCAATTCCCAATAATGGATCCGCACACACTTGTTTCTGCAGTGGGGGGATTCCCCTTTTCTTTTTATTCAACCACCAACTCCAACTTCAACGTTTCGGGGGGTACAACCTCCCTTCATCAGGATTATCCTGATGAAGGGAGGTTGTACCCCCCGAAACGTTGAAGTTGGAGTTGATGGCTGAATAAAAAGAAAAGGGGAATCCCCCCACTGCAGAAACAAGTGTGTGCGGATCCATTATTGGGAATTGCTATCTTGGAAGCTAAGCAGGGTCAGGCCTGGTTAGTACCTGGATGGAACACCACCTGGGAATACCAGGTCTTGTAGTTTTTTTTATACCAGTATACTTAGGTGTTATGATATCTAATTTGTGCGCCTAGCTTCCTATTGGTTCCTGATGTGTGTGTCCTTCCTCAGCCTCCTGATTGGTTCCTGGTCCCTTAAATACCTTCCTCTTCCTCCTTACATTGCCCAAGCTGGCTTCTGTTTCCACAGTTCCTGCTCAACCCTTGCTTGACATCTGATTCCTGGTTTTCGACTCCTGGCCTGTTTTTTGACCTCTGATCCTCTGCTGCCTGCACCGACTCTTTTGCCTGTTTCGGCTTTGCTTCTGTTTTAATCCTTGACGGTACCTCGATCTCGGCTATTCCCTGCTCCTTTGCCTTCTCCGCCGCAGAAAAACCGGGCCCCAAAGGGCGTCTGTGAAGACCGGAGCCGTAAAGGAGTATCCGTGTCCACCAGTCTTCCTTGCACCAGCGGCTCTCCTTCGGGATCCAAGCTATCCATAGGATTCAAGGTAACAGATTGTTACAGGTACATAATGGGAGCAGTGCTATGACATGACTATCTGAGTTTGTCAAATCATTCTCAGACTATCCTGTCCAGTTTTCCATATCACCAATCACCACGTCATAGCATCACCATCACTGTGATGTACCACTTCACCACATGACACCACTACCCTGCCCAGTGAAGTTACTGCATGCCTCCCTGCCCAGACCAAGAGATGGGGAAAGGAAACCAACAGGGGTGTATGGTAGGGATGCACCGTATCCAGGATTCGGTTCGGGATTCCGCCTTTTTCAGCAGGATTCGGATTCGGACGAATCCTTCTGCCTGGCTGAACCAAATCCTAATTTGCATATGCATATTAGGGCCCCTGAGGGAAATCACAAGACTTTTTGGCACAAAAGTAAAAAATGTTTTCCCCTTCCCACTCACAATTTGCATATGCAAATTAGGGTTCAGATTCGGTTCGGTATTCGGGCAAATCTTTCGGGAAGGATTCGGGGTTCGATTTGGTGCATCTGAGCTCAAACCCTAGTGGCAATCCTAATGTTTGGCTGCTCAAAGAAGCAGATTTCATTTAGGTTAAGCTTTATACTTGGAACCTATTGTAATCATTTCTCCCTCTCCTATGTGGGGCTTAAAAAAGAAATACTGTACTGTATTGCTCCTTTATTCCTAAATAGCACCACCACCCAACATTTTTACCCATTTCTTGTTTTCTTTTACAGTAACGACTAAACTTACTACTCTCAATTGGCCAGTAGCTAGCACATTCTCACTCTCTCGTGCACGGATAGGAATCTAAAGGTAAGGCCCTAACACAATAAATCAATGGTTCAGGTTTCATAGTAAACTACTGTAAATGTAAAATGAAAAGATACGTTCTACTTAAATGGTCCATTCCAACCATTTAAAGGAGTTATCCCCCCCATCAGTCATATGTACTGACAGAAAACATTGTGTTCATGAATATATTCAGAGCAGGTTTCTAAATGCTGTCTCCTTACTAGCACTGTAGCCTGTGTCACCTGAATCCTGCGTGAATTTGTTCACAATGGCAAGTAAAACTTATGAAGGCATTTTTTTGTTTGTCTTTGCTCTTTAGGGACAAAAATTACATATTTTTTTGTCTGCTTTAAATTCAGTGTGGATATATTATTAACTGTATGACATTTATCCCTGTGGTGGAGAGATTCTGAAACTTGACACTTCTTAAGCCAAGGGTTTATACATGCCCCAGTGCTTAAGTTTTGTATTCAAATTGCTTACCAAAGACATTAGTGTTTCCTTACAGTTTCCATACAATTTTTCACTTTGAACCCTCAGAAAAATGTGCAGTATTTAATAATCTTCAACAGGAAAATTTAGAAACACAAGGGTAACACAATACTGATGATTGAACACGAAGGTCAAAAACTGCTATTTAAATGTTTATTGTTATCATTGACATTTATATTTTATTTACCCTATATTAAAAAAAATGCTGGTGTTGGATTTATATTAAAATGCAGTTCCATTTGACTCTTGCGCAGATGTTTGCTTGTATATGAGTTACTTTGCTGTGATTGCTCAGGTTTTTAGTATAGTGTGTAAAGTATCATTAATATTTAAATTCCTTCTGCCAAAAAAAAATAATAATTTGGGGAAAGTAAAGAATGCCCATAAATATTGTTCTTGTTTAAAAAAACAAAAAACGTGTTGCAGTGAGAGCTAAAGAATTTAGCATCAAAAAAATCTAAAAAAATTCCATTGAAAACATTCAGCAGCTTGAACCTTCTATAGAAATAGGCATATTTACAACAGTGAGGCTATTTAGGGGCAGATTTATTTAGGGGTTGAATAGTAATTATTCAACCCTTAATTCCCCCAATTAGAATGTAAATTCGAATGTGAGAATTATCACACCTCAACCATGGAACCAGTTGTAATTTGAATATTCGCCACCTAAAACCTGCTGAGTTAATTTGCAAGTCAATGGCAAAAGTCTGTTGAATAGTGATGGGCGAATTTATTCGCCAGGGGCGAATTCGCAGCGAATTCCCGCGATTCGCCGCTGGCGAATAAATTCGCGAAACTGCCAAACAAATTCGCCAAAAAAAATCCGCCGCGCAAAAACGAGTCGCGCGTCGTTTTTGACGCGACGAGCCAAAAACGACGCGACGCGCGCCGAAAGTGACGCGACGCGTCGGAAGTGACGCGACGCGTCGGAAATGACGCGATGCGCGTCAAAAACGGCGCGACGCGCGTCAAAAACGGCGCGACGCGCGTCAAAAACGGCGCGACGCGCGTCAAAAATGCCGCGGCGCGCGTCAAAACCGACGCGCGACTCGTTTCGCGAATCTGCGAAAAATTCGAGAATTTCTCTGGAAATTCGCGAATTTTTCGGCGAATCGAAACGCGGCCGTTTCGCCCATCACTACTGTTGAACCATTTCAATAGGTTAATTGCATTCCTGACATTTTTATTTTTTTTTATTAACAATTTTTGCAGTTTTTCGAAGGAAAACACAAATGATACAATTCGAATTTTCGAGTCGAGACCATTCGATCAAATATTAGACATTCAAAATGTTTTCTCAAATAACCTCCCATTTGAATTGTGAGTATAATCAAATGTATTGGAATTCACATGAATTCTAAAATGTACCTTTGATGAATGGGTTTCCCCATGTTTCACATGGTTTTTGTCAACAATTTAATTTCATATCTGTAAAAATGTTTCAAAATAAATGGAGCAATGCAATTTCGAGTGATTGAGTTTTTTACAAATTAACCCCCCCCAAAAAAAGTTTCAATTCAGTTGTTTTTGAAAATAAAATATTGAAATAAAATATTTTTTTAACTCTAGCCTCAGAATAAAAAAAGTTAAACAAACAACCTGCAGGAATGTGTTCTCCAGGGGCACCTTCTTTACTGAAAAGGTTACTAAATAGAAACTTACCCTCATGCAAGTCTTGCAGTATGTTATCTACGTGTATCAGCCTGTATGGTAGGGGTGTCCAAACTTGGCCCTCCAGCTGTTAAGGAACTACAAGTGCCACAATGCATTTGCCTGACTGTGGCTGTCAGACTCCTTCATTGCATTGTGGGACTTGTAGTTCCTTAACAGCTGGAGGGCCAAGTTTGGACACCCCTGCGTATGGTTTCCACTGTTATTGGGGTAAAAATGAAATATATGCCTTCTTCTTTATGGGTTTTAATATATGCAGCTGTTCTCTGGTTCCACCCTAGCATCTTTACACCTTCAGGGACACAGCAAAAGTGATGGGCGAATCTACCCCGTTTCGCTTCGACCAAAAATTCGCGAATTTCGCTGGAATTGGCGGAAAAATTTGCGAAACGAGTCGGGGCACGTTATTGATGCACGTCGCATCAACTTCGATGTGTCGTTTTCAACACGCGTCGCATCGTTTTTGTCACGTTGCGTCAAAAATGATGTGCGACTCGTTTTTTTCAGTGAATTTTCGCTAATTTATTCGCCAGCAGCGAATCGTGGGAATTCGCCCCTGGTGAATAAATTCGCCCATCACTACACAGCAATAATGTAGCCTACCCATTAACAAAATAAATAGAATAAGTGCTAAAAACATGATAAATGATCAAATGAAATAAAAGTAAAAATATAACTATGAAAGCAATAACTGCTGGATACTGGCACCACTTGATTGGGTTCTTATGCTCTCTACAGTTATAAGAACAAGGTATAGCAACGCACTCACTCAACCTTCTTCTAGTAGAGTGGCCTGGTGCTCAGCGTAGAGGATTTGGCAACCCCCAATAGTTTCAATAATTTAGAAGACTTTGGCACTCAATTTGCAGGGTTACCACTTGCAGTTTAATGTGAGCGAACTGCAAGGGGTAAAACTGCATTGAAATTGCCTTGAGTGTCAGAGCCTTCTAAATTACTCTACAGTTATAAGGCATTCTCAGATGTTCCTGGGGTTCACAGGTTCAGAATCACTAGAATGTCATATGCTGAAGTAAACAAAAACACAGGGTAACAGACTGACACATTTTTAGAAGTTATTTCAATGCCTTGGTGACTTATATACACCTGAAGGAGGCAAGGGCCTCTAAATTTACATGGGTGGATTTCTGGGTAGGGGAACATGGTTCCTGCTTAAAATTATCCTGGGCTGATCTTTTTCATCTTTCTATTCAGGCTTGCTTCTATTTATATTCCAGTCTCTTATTTAAATCAGTGCATGGCTAAGGTGAGCAACCCCTTAAATTTGCCATGAAATGAATAGATTTTATTGTTATGAATATTTTATTTTGCTTAACATTCTAAAATTTAGTTCTGAATATGGTATTCAAGCCACTGCTTGGTAGCCATCATCAGTGGCAGGTCCGGACTGAGAATTAAAATAGGCCCTGGCATTTCTGGTACACAGAGGCCCAATCAGCCCACATAGAGGTCCAAACAGCCCCCACCAGCCCACTAAATATTGATTTTCTATGGGACTTTATAGCAGCCCCTCTGGCATTTGCCAGAACCCACAGATTGCCAATCTGGGCCTGGTCAGTGGGACCATTACAAACAGATCACAATTGAAACTCCAAACTGAAAACCAGGAAAACAAAAAGTGAAATACTAAAAAGTGCAAAGAATAAAGATATACAGTAATTATCCCACTGAAAATTATACTAGAATATTATTATCTACAACACATTACAAAATAATTTCATCGTAAAAATATCTATCAAAGATAATGATTGATGCCATTACAAAAAATGAACGAAAGCAGTGTAAACAGTAGGCATTTATCCCTAACAATTGTCTTCCAGAGGTCAATATTCTCTTCAAACTCTATGATTGCACCCACAGTATACTGGTTGTGATAGCAGAAAAAATAGCACTCCTATTGAAAATATTGTGGAGCTACATGACAGAATAGTCTGTTGCAATACTTGAAATTAATGGAAGAATAATATTTTCCCTTTGAGTGAGCAATAGGATTATGCTATATGATAGCATGTCTTCAGTCTGGAAATCTGTAAGGCAGACTAATATATTTGACTATTATATTGAGATTTGTATCTTACCCAAATGTAGACAGAAATATCCCACAGCTATTTTGTAGCAAAATATCTGTCAACCTAACAGGGATTGGGATGGTGATTTGGGTTTAAAATGTTAAAGAACATGTTAGATAATGTACTGTAGTGCTGGTTTATTGAGTAGAACATGGAAAAGGCTAATGCCATGTGAGACAAATGCAGCAGGGAGACACTTACTTGAGAAAGAGGAACACTATTGTTCTTGAATGATAGCTGAAGGGGAGAGTTTTCAGTTCTGTACAACACTTTGTTATAGTTATCCTGAGGCTTTATAGTTTCAGATTTATCAGCATGAAATGTTCACTGTGACACCAAAAAGGAGACAAACTCTTGCAATGTCATAGGTGCAGACATAAAACTGGCATA
>CM044437.1:16385535-16431036 GCA_024363595.1 Xenopus borealis | reverse complement strand
ATATATATATATAATTGTGTGAATATATATTATATATAAGCATTTTGTGAACTTTTGGCAAAGCAAAATGGGTCAAATTCGCCCCTTCACTAGCCACCACAACCCTTTACAATTGAACTCTGTTTTCTTTCTTTGACAAATATTCCACACAATGTAAATATAAGCGTTGCAATGGGGCAAAGTAATCAATATTCCACCTTGAATTTTTAAGATTTAAAACAAAAAAAGCTCAAAAAATAGACCTAAGAATACAAATTTCAAATAATAGTATCAACAAATTTGCAATGTACACAGTTTCATTTAGTTATAAAAACTATACCAGAAAAATCATGACAGATTCCCTTTAACAGATGTAATATTTCCATGCCCATATATGTAACATGCTTTCTGTGTAATATCTTTTTAACATTTTCAAACAAACGTCCCCCTGTATATGTGTTTACTCTTTCACAAAAATACTTTTACATTGTTGTTTTAGCCTTTTTTATTATTCTTCAGATACTGAGAATGTTTCAGTTAACAGAACAAATGTGCTTCCTTGCCCATCTATAAAACTGTATCCCATTGGCCCATCTATAATAAAAAAAAAAAGGAAACCATTCGCTAAGTCAACATATATTTCATAACTTGGCATCTTTATGGTCACACTGGACTTTGGATAGATTGAAAGTAACATTCTTCAGGTGCCTGCAATAAAGAAAGGATAAACTAATTTAATATGTGTAAATACTGGCTTTTCTATCTTCAGAGAGAAGAAAGAGAGGGAGGTGAAGCATGTACACCTGCAATTATTGCTTATGCGTATTTTGCAGCTGCTAATCTGGATCTGAGCCGAAATCTGAGCTGAACATAGTCATTATAAAATATACATATTTATAAAAGACAATTCAACACTGAATTTTGACAGAAAACTGATGTTCTTCTCTCCTAGTTTTCTTTTTTATTTATGAAACAGTAAGGGTTATACTGCATCACTGCAACATGATTTTGTGTTTTTCAGTTAGTTCAAACATAAAATATCCAATAATCCAAACAGTATTATGTATTAAATCCACCCTATTAACGTATATATATAAATGCAAATTATTTTAATGATGGACTGACTGGGATTCTAATATCCAAAAAACAGTATTATTTATATTGGTTCTCAAAATGCCCTTTGAAAAATGTAATATGCACTATCATTTTTATATACAAAAAAATGTGATGGTTCGGATTTTCCCTGGCGACTGTATTTGACCATTCTCCTGGATCTTGATTTAAGACCATTACACTGGTATTCCAACTCGGCCTGTGACTTTGACTACACCCCTGCCTCCTGACTCTGTACTTAGCTGCATCATTGGTATTCCGACTTGGCCTGTGGCTTCTACTTCACTCTTGCCTCTAGATTTTGCCTGAACTGGTATTGACTCAGCTTGTCTTTTGATCATGCTCCTTTTCTCCTTCACCTTGGTCCTTTCAGTACTTGGTGGCATCTGAATACCGGAGGGCAGTTGTTAAAGGCAGAACAGTGAGCCGTGACCGGGACCTTGGGGTTTGTTCTTGGCTTGGGATATGTCACATAAGTACCTGTTTTAAGGTCACTGGGAGCAACACCCAAGGGGTTGGTGAGAAACATGATTCTCCTGAGCCACTGGTAGGGGATCACTGATCTAGAGGATGGTTGGCAGGGTTTCTCTATGTTGTAACCCATAGATATTCCCCACTTGGAACTTTCAAGGTATTATTCTGCCACCAAATTTGCATCTATATTGCACTAAACTTTTGGGATTGATCTGCCATGTTCCATATGTGCAACAGACATTTATTTACAGTAGTTGATGAGAGCAATCAGAAGAGTGCTTGAAGAAAATCACCACAGAGAATTAATGTTTGTGATAATGACTGATCCATCTGTATCAAGATTACTTAAGCAGAGCGGAACATTACATTGTCAAAGTCTTTTAAATCATTATGACCATGTAAACACCAACAACTTTTCAAGGGAGTCAAGCGTTTTTTCAGTCTTAGTAGCATTCATAATAAATAAAAAAAATGTGCTCATATTCTAGTTGTTTGTTTTTTCATGCAGATGGAAGCTTTTTTTTTTCTTTGCACTCCTCATTCTCTGAAAATGTTCTCAACGGGAGATCTGAAGACTTTTGAGAAAATTAGTATGCAAAGAAAAATTGCATCACCCCCAGCTGCTTAGGAACATCACATGTAATTTCAGGTACAGTAGCTTGAATCCTGTCAAGGTTAATTTATTGTTCAATGACAGAATCTGTTACAAATTGCTTCTGAAGTAGAAATACTGTGCGTGCTTCAGTTACAGTTTTGCTTCTTGTCAATCACACTCACAATAATCTTGCCTCATCCTCATGGATAATGGGACGTTTATCTGAGCATGACTACTGATCTGCTGAGCAGCGCCACTGTTGCTGGTTTGACTTAATGTACAGTTGGTGGATAGTTGCTGATGTTTTGGTAAGGTCACTAATAAACCGATTGTAATTATTTAGATGCTTTCTATAATGTAACGGGTAACTAGTGATGGGCGAATTTATCCCGTTTCGCTTTGCCGAAAAATTAGCGTTTCCAGCCAAATTTGCATATTGGCGAAAAAAATTCATGAAACGAGTTGCGGCACGTTTTTGACACGCGTTGAGTCATTTTCGACGTGCGACTCCTTTTCTTTTAGCCAAAATTTTTCACTGGCGTTTCACGAAGTTAATCACAGGAATTCGCTGCGAATTTGCGCCTGACAAATAAATTCGCCCATCACTATGGGTAACATATAATATGGTATGATGGAGTAGTTTATTGTGGCGCATGAGTGAAATTGTAAACTCCCATGTGTTGTAAAAAAAAAAGTCCAGTGGCTTGGAGTCTGATGTATCAAAGGTTGCATTTTAGTGGTCTTAGAGGTTTTTGAAACTAAACTCACCATGAATGCCACAAAATTTATTAAAAGATCCAAATTTTAAAATATGAACCCAAAATTACAATGAACAATGACCTAAAAAGTAAAGATGCGCTAAAAAAATATGAATACTGCACATTTTTGGACAAATCCTAGTGGAAAAAAAAACCCTAAAAACCTCTAAAACTCCAAATTGATTGAAAATGGTCCAATAGAATCAGTGCAGCTCCTGTTGACTTCTATAGGACCTTAATTTATATAAAGCATGTCCCACAGTTCAATTTGTGTTCAACGTCCTGATTGCCGGTTTCTACTTGTATCCCCTCAAGATTCAATTATGTATTTCCTATAAAAGAAACCAGCGCCAAAGGCACAGGAAAAGACAAAACATAGGGCAATATTGTTTGGTATAGTTGACCCCTTTTATATGGTGCTTATTGGGTTAAAGTTTACACACCACACTATGTGCAACCCTTTCTTTTCCTTTTCCACCAACACCTTATGTGATATAAATAAATAGCGTGACTCTCGTTGTGTTAGACTCTCGGGTGGATACTCACAAACATAACGCTTTTAGTTGGCCTGTAACTAATTTTGCTTTCTTGGTAATGTAACACTCCTCTATAGAAATTCTATAGGACCTTGACAATTTTTACCTGTTGAAGTTTTGTTTTAGTGGTTTTCATGTTTTTTTCACTTAAGTAATCTTGAATTTTTAGAGCTTTAAAAAAATATGAAGACCACATTTTAGAAATTTGAGGAAAAAATTTTGATTTAAAAGTCGGCAAATGGACCCCTTGAAAAAAGGTGGCGTGAAAAAAAGCCCATTAACTTCAATGTGTTCCATAAACTTTCAGAGGCACATTTATCAAGAGTTGAATTTCAAATTCATGTCAGTTTTTTAAAACTCCCATAAATTTTAAAATTTGAATTTTTCCAACTCTGAAGAATTTAAACAACCCAACATTCTAATCAAATACAAATCTAATTCAATAAAACTTGATTAAAATTTTTTTCTCCGAAAAAAATTCAAACATCAGGAAGGCTGCAAACATCCCTAAATTGATCCCTGTACCTCTCCCATTACATTTAAAAAAACATCGAATTGAGGTTGAATTTGTCAGTTTTGACCATAAAATTTTTTTTGAACATTCGCATTTGAATTTTCAATTTGACTCTTAATAACTCTGCCCTTCCCTATTTTGTTAAAATTTTGATGAACAGAAATGGAAGAGAGACTTAGGGGGAAATTCACTAAAGTGTGAAGCGTCTAACGCTAGCGCTAATTCGCCAGTGTGATGTCAATTAAAAACTTCGCAAATCCCAAAAAAAAGCTGTCGTGTTTTACCTTTCTAGGGGGAAGTCTGAAAAAGAGCGAAATTTTATTTGGGGGGTTACCCTCCTTCCCCATATGGCAACTAAACTATACAGGGGGCACATATTTAGGGCAATAGGACAACTTATTTTTTTTTATTAAAGGTTTCCTGGGCTTGTGTAGTGCAATGTAGTGGCTGTATTAGACTTTCGCGCCATATGCAAATTAGGTATCGCTAGCGTAAATGCGATTTGCCTAGCGAAGTAACACTAGCGCAACTACGCTACCATTCGCTGACCTTAGCGTAACTTCGCACTTTAGTGAATTTGCGTAGCGCTGGTGAAAAATTCGCCTGGCGAAGTGCGGTGAACATTAGTGAAGGAAACGCTAGCTAATTACGCTGCTTAGTGAATTTCCCCCTAATAATCAGCACAACATTGCGTTTTCTATACACAATAGTTCAATATAGAGTGTCTGTACTCTTCCAATACTAGTACAAAATATGAAGTTGATACAGGGCAAGGCTATCCATGATAAGGGCAAATGGCAGGTGTTCCAAATACTGAAAACCTTTGTCTAAAGTTAATACTACATGAAATCTTGGTTTAAACAAGCAATATTCTTAAAATCTTGTAATAAAAAAAATCCTTTGCTGCTGGTGGTACGTTGTAGAAACGCTCACCATGATTAATGAACGTGTGTGGTCCTGAAATCTTGCATTTTCAGGTAATAAACACCATGAGGAGTTCCCTTGTGGTAACACTCTACAAGCAAAGCCAGGGAAACATTTCTACTGTGGCTATTGTTATGGTATAAATCAGTTTTCAGGTATTTCTTCAATGATTGTAGACTGTGCAGCTTGGTCACTAGGTCATTCCCCTGTTGGCCACATGTAAGAGGTTTTGATACTAAACACAGACAGCCAGTGAAGAATGGAGAGTTATAAAAGACTAAAACTGCACGTTTAAAGAAATAAAGGGAAAGGTAAAAGGTATTGTATACTGTAAGTAAGATAATGTATAGTAAATCATAGGCCAATGCATTATGATTTAATTTCCAGTGTACACTGCTAAGTCAATGCTTTGAGGTTTCCCTCAATAACAATCTTTTTAATTTTCAGGTATAAAAGTTGTATTTTAATTTTTATTCATCAGGGATGTATTGTAACTGAATAAATGCATACAGCATTGTGCATAATCAGTACAACTGTTTGAAACAAATGCAATTAAAATTGGTTTTTATACTTTATAAGATTCAGTGCTTATTTGGGATTGAATTGGCCAATATTCTGCATTAACTGCACTTGACATCAGGCTACTGTTAGAATCAGTGTAATCTTCCTTAGCTCAGTTCTATTAAGCTGTGGTTTTAGTGGAATATCGTTCCATTTCCATTGGCAATTAACTTAATGTCTAGCTATGTACTACAAATAAAATATCGTAAAACCAATGTGTAGAAAACAGAGTTATTTATAATAAGCAAAAAGAAAAAGAAAACAATCTATTACAACATGTTCAATATATCCACTCTTACAAAGCAGTTGTTCAAACACCCAATGCCATCTGGTTATTGCTAAAACATATTTACAAATCTATTATAATTTTAACTTTTCCAAGACTAGTTTACAAACATTCATAAATTAGTGGAAAATGACATGCTTTAGAAATGTAGCACATCTTCATGCTTTCTAAATTCCAAGGAAGTTGAAGATGACTGTAAATTATATAAACGTTTGGAAATTTTTATTTTACAGAGTTTTTTCACTTGTAATGTTGTTATTTCCTTCACTAATCTTGTGCTCTTCTGTTGACTTTTCTTCTGGATGAAGCCAAGGTGGTCCGTGCAATTGCTGGTGATAAAGCATATAAAAATATTTTCAGTCAATGTGTAGAATGACCTGTCATTCTTTAAATTTTAAATTCTAAGGAGTATGGTCCTTTTTCCTTATAATTTTCAGAATTTATAATATATATTTGATGTGTGAATTCTGTTCTTGAACAGCAACGTGGATTATGTTGGTACTGTACTTTATAAATGTGATACTTCCTATAGAATATACAGTAGTGTATACAGTTTCTAATTTAATTATATCCTTTAATCATAGATTTCATAAATGTTATTAGTATAAGTGAAAAAAAGTCTAAGGGGCATATTTACCAAGGCCGAATTATTGAAGTGAAAAGACTTCGAAATTTGACCCTCAAAGTATTTTTATTTCGAACCAATAGGTCCATTTTCGATCGAATAAAAAATTGTTCCAATAGTTTGATCAAACCATTCTCCGCAAAATCCTTTGAATTCTTGGAACTTAGAAAAATTTTAAGGACAGGTTCTATGAGGTCCCCCATAGGCTAAAATGGCAATTTGGCAGCTTTAAAGGGGTTGTTCACCTTCAAAGTAACTTTTAGTATATTGTAGAAGGGACCATTCTAAGAAACTTTTCAATTGGTCTTCATTATTTATTTTTCATAGTTTTTTAATTATTTGTAATTTTCTTCTGTTTCTTTGCAGCTTTCAAATGGGGGTCACTGACACCATCTAAAAACAAATGCTCTGTAAGGCTACAAATGTATTGTTATTGCCACTTTTTATTACTTATCATTCTATTCAGTCCATCTCCTATTCATATTCCAGTCTCTTATTCAAATCAGTGCAGGGTTGCTAGGGTAATTTGTACCCTAGAAACCAAATTGCTGACACTGCAAACTAGAAAGCTGCTGAATAAAAAGTTAAATAACTATAAAACTACAAACAATAAAAAATGAAAACCAATTGTAAATTGTCTCAGAATATCACTCTCTACATCATACTAAAAGTTAACTCAAAGGTGAACAACCCCTTTAATACCAATTGAATTTTGGGCTATACGATAGTCAAAGTACAATATCTGTCTTTTCCAGAGAGGGTGATGTCAGGAGCAGCACTATGATGTGGTATTCATACAGAGTCTGTCTGGGTTTAAGATCTCTGAGAGATATACTGCAATGTGAAATCCTATATTATCTGTGCAACTATGGAAATCTACCATAACTTTTTCAGCTCATCTATTATTAATAAACCAAATATATTTTACTAGTGAAGGGCGAATTTATTCGCCAGGGGCGAATTCACGGCGAATTCCCGCGATTCGCCGCTGGCGACTAAATTTGCGAAACTGCAAAAAAAATTTGCAAAAAAAAATTTGCCGCGCAAAAACGAGTCGCGCGTCGTTTTTGATGCGACGCGCCGAAAATGACGCGACGCGCGCCAAAAATGACGCGACGTGTCAAAAACGTCGCGACGCATCAAAAGCGACGCATGTCAAAAACGACGCGCGACTCATGTCGCGAACCGGCGAAAAATTGCCGAATTTCTCTGGAAATTCGCGAATTTTTCGGCGAAGCGAAACGCGGCCGTTTCGCCCATCACTATATTTTACATTAAACCCCCACTCCCTAATATTTATACATTTGTATAGTGTATTTTATAATGTACTGTAACCTCATGTTTGCCAATCAGATGGTTTTGGCATGTGGCATTACATGCAACAGAAGCATAAATTATGTTTAATGTACATTATGTATTATAGTCAGATATAACTAGACAATCATTGTACCTGAATTCCTGGTTCTAATTCCACACTCTTGTTTGTTAGTGTTGAATTATGATGTAATCTGCATATTTGTCCAGCCTACAGAGAAGGAATTTCATGTAAATTGTCATAAAACATATGAAGATAAAAATGCAAAATGCACAGTTTGCAAAACATAATACAGGTATTTGACCTGTTATCCAGAATGCTTGGGACTTGGAATTTTCCGGATAAGGGATCTTTCCATAGCTTCAATCTCCATACATTAATAGATGAAAAATAATTTAACCAAATAGGATTGTTCTGCCTCTAATAAAGATTATATCTTAGTTGGGATCATGTACAAGGTACTGTTTTATTATTACAGAGAAAAAGGAAATTTGTTTTGTTTTTTAAAATTTTGAACAATTTTATAAAAATGGAGTTCATGGGTGTTAGCAGAGTAACTGGGTAATCTGGAGTTGCAGTGATAGTCAGGACTCTTACCAGTTAGTATGATGCTGCAAGCATGGTTGATACTTTGTTCTCCTTACAACATGCAGAAGAAGGAAGGATATAACATAACCTCATGGATATTATTCCCAGAATTCACATGTTTCAATAAAACTTCATGAACACACCACAAAACATTAACACTGACACCTACTGGCAGAAGTTAATAACAGTATATGTGAGAGAAGGTTTTTGTTGCTAACTGATCTAACAATGGGAGATGGCCTTCCCATAATGGGATCCCATTATATTACAGATATAGAATAATAAGCTGGCTCATGAGCTAAAATACTTTCAAATACAAATTATTGGTGCACTCCTCTATGGATTTATCCACAATGCCAATTTTTTACACAGTTTCATAACTGCATTTGGCAGCAACTCGCACCACTGGCATAAAGAGGGAACAAGGCATACACTTACACATACTTTATTTCTGTTTATAATGCCCCACTACTTGAAATGGTAGGATAGTGTGCAGGGGATTCCTGTATTTATCACTTAGTCAAAGTAGGTCCCCAAAACAATATCAATAAATTCACTACAAAAACAGTGTCGAGATATTGCAAACTATGTAAACTGCATATCTGCAGAAAATTCTTTAAAGCTCCTTCTCAGGCTGTGCCAATAAACAGTAAATGAAACCTACAGTTTCAACAGTCTCCATTGTTTCAGGCATATCCATGACAATAAATATTTATTGACACCAAATATATCACCATTATAGTCCCCGTCTACTTTTGGGGAAACATCGCCATAGTTTGGAAACCACTGCTGTCATTTCACTGGTAAAAAAAAAAAAGGAAAAAACATGTACTGCACTTATCTCTTTGTTTGAATGAACATTATTACTTGAATTCTTCTATGTTCCTTCTGCTTACTTCAATAGTTTTACATTCTAACTGCAATAGAAGACAATACAGGAAGCAACTGAAGGTTATCTTAATATATTAAGTAAATCTAGGCTCCTATCGTGGTTAACTGTTGTTTATGGTATATACTGTAATATCATAAATCTTGCTGTATTGTAGAAGAGCAAAAGTAAATCCGATATGGATGCTCCAAGCTCCACTGGGTGTATTTGCATAAATGCTAGCAGTAAAAAAAACAGATATGCAGATAAAGAATCTTAAGTCCTTTTTATTGTATGTAGGAACATGCAGCAACTGATTCATTCTGAATTTCTTAGACAAGGCATTTGTTCTCTTTCCACAAGCACTTCTTAAATCTTTCTTAAAGATGTAGTGTACAGTATATACTGTGCAGTATATATTTTTTATATAGGAGAAAGAAAGTGAAATATACTTCCCAGAGAAGGAAAATGCAGACTGTGTTAAAGTATTCCTTTACTGCAATCATTATCTAGGAATCAGCATTAAATATATTCTTCAACCTAACTTGAGGAACTTGGAATATCAAGTTGTTTATAGATAAAGAATTATTTTGACCTTTCTGTAATACATTTAGGGGGAAATTCACTAAAGCACAAAGCATCTAACGCTAGCGCTAATTCGTCAACGTGACGTCAATTCGGAACTTCGTAAATTTACTAACGCCAACTCTGGTGAATTTTCGCTAGCGAAGCAGATAGACAAGTGCAATTTTGCACCCTTACGCCAGGTGAAGTTGTGCACTGACGAAGGATCTTAATTACGCAAATTCACTTAGATGATCATTTTACTGAATGTTACCACTTATGCTAGACGTTACTTTGCCAGGTCAGACCTGGTGAAGTTCAATACAATAAATAGGAGTTTGAAAAAACGCTGGCGTGTTTTACCTTTCTAGGGTGATAGTCTGAAAAAGAGCAAAAAATTTTTGGGGGGTTACCCTCCTTCCCCCCACATTTCCTAACATATGGCAACACAACTATACAGTGGGCACATGTATGGCAATAGGACAACTTTATTTTTTTATTAAAGTTTCCTGGGCTTGTGTAGTGCAATTCAGTGGCTGTAACATATACTTCTATTAGACTTTGAAATTCGTACCGTATGCAAATTAGGCATCGCTAGCGTAAATGCGCTTTGCCTGGCGAAGTAACACTAGAGCAACTATGCTACCGTTTGCCGACCTGAGCGTAACTTCGCACTTTAGTGAATTTGCGTAGCGCTGGCGAACGTTAGCGAAGGCAACGCTAGCTAATTTTCACCGCTTAGTGAATTCCCCCCCATAGAATATCAAAATATGATGATGGATGAATAAATTCATCTTTATATAGTGTGCTATAAAAATGTGATAGTTGATAGGTGTGTTGAAATTTTGTTTCCTGTTCTACTGGGGAAGCATCTAGGTTCCTTATGGGGCAAATAATCAAGCCACCTTGATGTTTGTTGATTTTTGGTATGCACAATTAATTTTCTACAAATGCTAAGTAATTTATTAAAACAGCCTAACAGGAAAAGCATGAACGGATAAAAATGCAGAATTCAATTCTAATATGAAAACCTCATATTTTTTCCCCCAATAATGATTATATTTTAGTGCGGGTCAAGTGAAAAGTACTGTTTTATTATTAAAGAGAAAAAAGAAATCCGTTTTAAAAATGTGAATAATTTAATTAAAAGGGAGACTATGGGAGGTGATGTTCTCATAAATCACATATGTAGCTTTCTGGAATACAGTTTTTAGGAGAAGGGACCTAATACCTGCATACTTTATATCAGCAAAAATCTAATCAGTGCTTTGCATTAATTATAAACCAACATGGTTTTTCAATAATTAAAAGGAGAACTAAATATCTACAAAGAAGTAGGCTAGAAATGCTAATAATTATGTTTTGGGTTTCTGTACTATCCCATGGCGACCACAGCTCTCAAGATGTAAAAATCTTTGCATCCAAAGCTGCCCATAGTACAGTAGGTACCCATCTTCTTTTCTATAGATTCTCTGGGCTGCTGTCCATTACCTGGGCTTAGGAACAGACTGCTTGATAAGTTGTGATGGCCCCTACACTTCTCAAAGCTGCCCATACCACACTAAGCATGTGCACTCCTAAAAAAATCCAAGAAGGTGAGCTCATATGCAGAACCTTGAAGGCCTGGATCATTCTGAACCTTTAGACTGTTGCATTAGGTTCAGTATATAAAAGATGGCATTTCTAGCCGTACTTGTTTTTAGGGTTTAGTTATCATTTGAAAAAAGGGGTCATATAATAAAAATGAATTCAGAGGGCCTTGCTCACTGCTGCCTTGCTTGATACACTATGGTCCAGTGTAAACAGATCCAGTGTCTATTTCCAAACAAGAATGGGCACACAGAACAGTCAGGAATGAATATCTATAAGACCCCTTTCTATTCCCGTTTCAAATTCAAATGCCTATACACTATTAATTAGTATTTATAACTAGCTATTGATAACTAACTTTCTAGCTTTACAGCTTCTGCCTAATTAACTCAAGAAACCTTTGTATGTTTGTGAACTCAAAGGACTGTCATTGGTAGTATATTTTATATTTATTTTAGCTCAGGGCATATAGGGTACTAAAACAAATAAAAAAAAGTCAATAAATTGCTGGATTTTATGACCTTAGAAGTCAATGCAAAAACAAAACACTGAAGGAGAAAGATTATCAACATAAAGCTGTCAAGAATTGCTCTGGTCTCTGCATAGTCTTATTTGTAGATGTTGCATACCCTGGTTTAAAAAAGAATGTCTTTCATTATTTTTATTATCATTATATTATTGCCATTGCTATTTCATTAAAAATTTGTGTCCGCCTCCTGAACAAAATCTGTAAATGACTCTTAAGTTATGCCTCTTATTTTACACGTGTTTTGATGAGTCAATTTCTTTATGTTAAGACCCTATCTCTCACCCCCCTCTGTTTTTTCAGATGTTGACATATTCCTCTGAGCATTGTCAGCGAAGAAACAACAGTATAATCAAATTATTTATTATTTCAGAGACACAGAATAAATATGTGGTCAGTTCATACTTTAGTAAAAAAAAAAGTATGTTGTAGTTTCTGTTGATATGACAGGTACTGCAGAGTAATTATGGCATGAGATGCATATGTTGCTAAGAAACATTTATATGATGTGTTCTGCTGCTTAAACACTTTTTTTGGCATCAGCTGATGAATTTCTAAAAAATGTAAAACAGTATGAAAATGAAAATAACTTGACTGAGGAACTGTTCCCTAAAGCACAGAAGAGAAGCAGATGTAAATGATCTGAATAAAAAAGTACAAATGGGGAAATTAACTATGCACTAAAAAATATGAAAACCTTTAAAAATGTGGGGGTTTTCAGACCATTCCTTATATATATATATAGAAATCCAAGAAGATCTGCACTCACAGGTCTCATTATTTAAAAAAAATGTTTTTATTGCAATGAATGTGAAATTTTTTACACATGTGGGAAGAGCCTGTTTGGGGTAGTGATGCAGTGGTGTGGCATGTCAGTGTGTGAATTCTGTGATGTCTCTGTGGAGGAGGTCCTTGTTTAATTATGCATGCTGGGTGTGGACTGATTATTGAGATGTGTCTAAGGAATGAGGAGAATTAAGTACTGTAGTTACGGCCATACTGATTATATAGATACTGACATTTAAGAAAAGGCAATCATTCTACATGGGGCTTTTAAATTGAGAGAGCAAAGAGAGAAGATGTCCACGCGTTTATTGTTACATACCCATATTTGAAAACATTAGTAGCCCAAGTTATTACAAAAAATTATACATAAGGAGTTTTAAAATAAAAAAAGAGAAGTGGAAATGGGCAACTTTGTTTTGTTTTTAACATGTTTTGTACTGGGGAGTTTGGGGTTAAATGAATCACAGAAAGAGTCATGATGATATACAGGTAATTTAAATATATGCAGGGGGGTGCTTATGTACTGTAACATAGGATTACCTGATTATGTTAATTACCAGCAAGTAGTGATGGGCGAATTTATTCGCCAGGGGCGAATTCGCGGCGAATTCCCGCGATTCGCCGCTGGCGAATAAATTTGCGAAACTCAAAAAAAAATTCGCCCAAAAAAAAAGCGACGCGACGCGTCGGAAATGACGCGACGCGTCAAAAACGACGCGACGCGTGTCAAAAATGACGCGCGACTCGTTTCGCGAATCGCCGAAAAATTCGCAAATTTCTCTGGAAATTCGCGAATTTTTCGGCGAAGCGAAACGCGGCCGTTTCGCCCATCACTACCAGCAAGCATTGTCATTGCAATTTCCTGCCAGTGTATGTATATTATGCAACCATGTTTATGATTATTACACTTTGAGAAAGACCTCGGATGAGGACGAAACATTAGGCTGTAAGCTAATAATAAGTAATAAGACCTGTGAGTGCAGATCTTCTTGGAATCTACCCAGTTTCACTTCGCCAAAAAATTGGTGAAAAAATTCGTGAAACGAGTATTTTTGACGCTAGTCGCTTAAACTTTGATGCGTTGTTTTCACCGCGCGTCACATCGTTTTCGTCTCGTCAAAAACGAAGCGTGACTCTTTTTTTTTTATCGAATTTTCGCAAATTTATTTGCCAGCACCGAATCGCGGGAATCGCCACTGACGAATAAATTTGGCCATCACTAAAAATTATGGATACTGCACCCGGGCAAATGAACTTCCCTTGGCATTATATATATCTATATATAGATAGATATAAATATATATATATATTTATTTACACACATATTCAGTTAAAAAGCTTACTTGTGTGCAGTCCATGCATGTATACAAACAAACCCCAGAATTCTACTGAACTTTATATAGTTTTATCTATAATTTAATGTGACATTGACTTTTCATGTTTTAATAAATATGTTCCTTAAACCTAATAAAAGTTTTAGTTTCTAATAGAAAATACCAATTTCATTTCCAGTAGAAGCAGATGCTCGTTGGTGTACTGCAAATGAAATTGTTTTGGCCTAAAAGTTTTTCTCAATAAAGATGTTTTTAGTTACAGTACATATTGTTAATATTGGTTGCTATTTGTGGAAATAGTTTTATTTTCATTTATTAAAGTCTCATAAAATACAAAGCAGGTTCACTGTAATTTGCCATTTTACCTAAAAAATGTTTGTTTTCTAATGCTACCTAGGAAACTGAGTGGGGTAAACATTCCTAACATAACTCTCTATTATCAGGAGGTTAATAGAGGGCTTGGATGACTCTGAACTTTGATAAACGATGGGTCCAAATAGAACAAAACTCTGTTGAATGCCACTCAAATTTAACTTCCAAAGATCTCCATCCACGGTCATGTACTCACTGTATATACATATGGCAAAAACACAAGAAATTCCCACCATTCCTCTTTCCAGTGCCTCCAATAGCAATGTTTGATGCTAACCCCAAGCCATAAAGTCACTCAATGGGGAATACACCACTTAGATTATATAACCAAAAACAGTATTCTATCACTATTTACAAATAAGACACTTCGGAGGGTTATTTACTAAAACTCAAATCTCATTTTGTTTTTATAAAAACAAAATTGACCAAACTCCAATACTGAATTTAATTATTTATAAACAATTCTTCTCAAAAATGTTGGAGTGTACGATTGTATGATTGATGCTCCAAAAATGTTCATTGAATTGTCTATGCAAAAACTCAGATGAAAATCCAGACTTTATCGTATTATCTAGTGCAAATCATAGTGGCAAGATACAACTTCAGGAACATTTGCCATTGACAGTGTTTTTGGATTCATATTTTTGTCATTTTTCTCTAAATCTCTAAAAAGTTTAATTTTCCCCTTTAAAACTCAACCAGATAAATGAGCCCCTTCATGTCTTCATCAAATATCCGACCTTTTACAAATCCCAATAAGTGGCTAACCAACCTAAAGCCAACAAATGGTGGAATCTCTAAGTGGTGCAAAATACAGTTACAGTAGCTACTCTGAACATTAAACATCTGTCTACAGTACAAAAGTGGGACCAAAAGAATTTGACTCTTACCATAGCAGACTGGATACAAAGTTTTACTAACCTTGCTAAATTCTCCAAATATATTACTCACCTAGAAACATCTAGGAAATTCATGTACGACTGGTATATGACCCCAGCCAAACTAAGCTGAACTAAGCAAATATGTGTCTAATACCTGCAAGATAGGATGCCATACAAAAACAGACCCTCTACACATATGGTGGGGCTGTCCAGTACTGCTAATGCTCTGGGAAATACCTGGGATTTACATTAAACATCCATTTTAACTGAACTGTCTGAACTATTTTTGGACTTGATTGGACCAGATATCCACAAACCTAAGTCTATGTAATTATTCATCACCTGATCTATACAATTAGGAAGAATTGGAAGAAAATTGAAAACTGCAGAGACCCCAATCACTCAACAAATCATTAGGGAACTGGATCTTCACTAATACAAAAAAGCAGCTGCTATAGCCACCAACACTTCAGAGAGAGTTCTATAAAATACTGGAAACTAGTCACCACTTAGATGTTGATCTCCCATACCCCCTTATTTACTTTTCTCTTGCGTCTTTTGCTGTCAATGAGATGACTTTGTTATTGAAAAAAGTAAAATTAATAAAGAGATACATGTTAACAAAAAATATTTTATATTTACTAGAGATATTTGTCCAGAGATATTTTATCAAGATTATTATTTCAGCACTGTATCCAAATTATAAAATAGAAGTCAATGAAAGAGAGCATTTCTGATGTGTAAAATTTAGAAGCCAACCCACCAGAGCATTATTCTTGACGGGGCATAAACAGTGACTAATGCTATATATGTTTAATCTTCTATTTGAATTTGGCTTATAAAGCACCCCATACCCCTGCCATACCATTATTGCATTGTTGTCCTCAGGGTTTCTTGGATAAGAAACTTTTCTGTAATTTGGATCACAATATTTTGTCTACTAAAGAGTTATTTAAACATTATATAAACCCAATAGGATTGTTTTGCTACCAATAAGGATTAATTATATCTTAGTTAGGATCAAGGACAACATATTATTTTATGATTACAGATAAAAAGTAATAGTTAAAAAAAAACCATGAATTATTTCATTAAAATGAAGTGTTTGGGAAATGGCCTTGCCATAATTCAGAGCTTCCTGGATAATGAGTTTCCAGATAATGGATTCTGTACCTGTGTGTGTATATATATATATATATATATTTATATATATATATATATATAAATATTATTTTAAATTATTTTTCTTTGCAGTAATTTAACTAAGCTTCTGCAATAATAGATTTATCTGCTACCCATTTATGCAGAAAATAATGGTATTTTATTAAGTGACAATGTTAAGCTAAACACATTAGGACATTACTGTCATGTAAGCCTCCTGTCAGCACTCTCTAACGCCTAAGGAAATTAACTCAATTTCCCTTAGGTCCAAACATTCAATTAAATTGCAAATGATTAGTATTGTTCCTGTGTCATTTGCAGAAATGTTCACAAAGGGGTGAAAATTAAATGTGCATCCTGACTGACAATATAGTATGGATTTAAAGTGTGTAGGCATGCTATTTACAACACTGGCAATAAAGTTATTTTTAGAAGGGGTTATTCTTTTTACAGATTTAGTGTTGGCTATCATAAAATAATTTATTGGAAAATATCAAATGCTTCTTTTCTAATCTGGATTCCTAGAGGTGAATTTGCTTCAGGACAATTTATAAATACTTACAATCCCAAAAAGGGTCCAACATATTTGAATACATGTAATTAATATTAACCCTTTGGTTCGGCTCCCACTGTAAATATGAATACTTCTTTTTGACAAGGTATTAGAGTGTGTAGTGTTAAGAAATAGTCAATATTCATAGTGACATTAAAGTAATTTACCATTCAAGAAGAAAAAATTAACCTAAGATAAAACTAGCCATGCCCTCTAGAGAAAAGTGCAGTGTTTTTTAAATATATAATACATTACTGATAATTTCATTCAAATTAATGGTAGGCAGTTTCCAACATTTCCCCTCCATGGGAAGGTCTTGTGATGTGTCGTCAGCCCAAAACCTGCAGGTTGGCAGGCTTGGGCCGACCTTTGCTCAAGATTGCCAGGTTGTGGGCGGATTCAGGTTGAGTTCTTCCTGCTACACTCCTCCCCTGCAACCTTTCTCTACCGGCTTCTGCCTCAGGCAGCCTCTATTTAGAGGCTTATACCTGCTCTGCTCCCTTTTGTGACATCAGAGATGGGCGGGTTGGTCGTGGGTCCTTAAATAGAGCAGACATGCCTGGTAGAGTAGGGTTTGGTTTGAGAAGGCTCAAGTAAGAGTTGGGTGCGGGATGATATTTTGTCAACCCACACATCCCTAGAAGCAAACTGGTAGTGGTTAGGTATCTGGAAATTTCCAAATATTTCCCACCATTATTTTTCTCCTATTTTGCAAACCAATTTTCAGAATGGCTCTTCTGTATCTGCAATCATCATTAAACCCAGCTCTTTCAAGACTTTTCACGTTGCCTCCTTTGGTTTTTCCACTAATATGTTTACATTGGCTAAGCCAGTTTTCTGTATCATCTGTAGTCTTTAGTGAATCTAGATGTCATATCTTTTGGTAGACCTTTGCAATGACAGTAAGGCACTTATTATGCTTAATGTGCAGGACCTGTGGTTTTCTGGATAAGGGATCTCTCTGTAATTTGAATTACAATCTAGTAAAAAAAATAGTTTATAGATTAAAAAAACCTAATAGGCTGGTTTTGCTTCCAATGAGGATTAATTATATCTTAGTTGGGTTCAGTTGGGTATTATTACAAAAAAACAGCAAAGAAGTTTTAAAAATTTTAAATTTTTAGATTAGAAAGGGGGGCTATATGAGATGGCCTTCCTCTAATACTCAGCTTTCCGGATAATGGATGCTATACCTGTATTTGCTTTGTCTAAATTCATGCCAATTCTTTTTTCCTTTGTAACTTATTCAAGGATTATAGTTGGTACTATGTATGTTGAATGGATAAGTTTCTGTTTCTGATTGAATGACCAGACATAGGTTATAAACCTGTGTCTTTGTTCTATTTAAGCAACATTCTGCCTTTCCGCATCTGACCAGCTGACAAACAGGAAAAGCACTGGGTGCACAGCGAGAAAAGTTTTGCAATTTTGAAGGATGGCAATTTTATGTACAATGTCAAGAGCTGAACAAGCAGCTGTTAAAAGTACAAGATGTTGGAAGAATGTTATATAGAAGTAATAAAATAACCCTGGACTTCTCAGAGCTTTGAAATTCAGGATATCACTGCCATCCCTGACAGTCCAAATTAAAGGAAAACTATACCCCCAAAATGAATACCAAAGCAACAGATTTCTACAACAGGTTTATATCAAATTAAGTGGAATATTAAATAATCTTACCAAACTGGTATATATAATTCTGGGCAGTGTCATTTTGTAGCTACTAAAGCAAATAAGGTTCTGTCTTGCATAAAAAAGGGCATAAACTAAGAGGGATATAAATGAGCTGGAGAGAGTGCAGAGACGTGAAACTAAACTTGTTAGAGGGATGGAAGACTTAAACTATGAGGGGAGACTGTCCAGGTTGGGGTTGTTTGCTCTGGGAAAATGGTGCTTGCTAGGGGACATGATTACACTTGGAGGACATTATAGACAAACATCAGGGGACCTTTTTACCCATAAAGAGGATCACCGCACCAGAGGCCACCCCTTCAGACTAGAAGAAAAGGACTTTCATTTGAAGCAATGTAGGTGGTTCTTCACAGTGAGGATGTGGAATGCACTGCCGGGTGATGTTGTGATGGATGATTCAAAGGCTATTTTGATACTAAAGTCTACAGTTAGTATAGCTATGAAAATACGGTTTGTGTGAAAGAGTGGAAGGGTGTGTGTATACTGGCTTTTAATTTGGAGAGGTTGAACTAGATGGACTTTGTCTTTTTTCAACACAATTTAACTATGTAACTATTTCACTGTACAGTATATATATTTAAAGGAGAAGGAATAGTATTTTACAATTGGGGTGCCAAAAGATACCCCCAAGTAACTTCTTTTACTTACCTGACACCCCGGCCAGAGCTCCTATCCGCAGAAAACCACACTGGCCCAGGGATCTTCCTTGGAGCACCATGGAGAGATCATCTCCCTGCTTCAGTTTTCAAATTTCTAGTGGCAGATGCATTCGCAGTAGAGCAAAATAGTTGGCCTTTTTGTTAAAGTTTGGCTTTTAGCACTACTGCACATGCACAGCCACAAGGTAACCCAAAGAAGCAGGAATAGGATCTCTCAGTGGTGCTCAAAGGAAAAACCTTGGGATCGCCTGGGGTGTTAGGTAAGTAAAAGTAGTTGCTTGGGGGTGCCTAATGTTTGGCACCCCCAAGTGTAGAATACTATTCCTTCTCCATTAAGTAAATATAGTCCTTTTACATCTTTTGCATTGATCTGGTCTCTGTGCTGCCTCAGAGATCACCTGGCCAGAAATACTTCAACTCTAACTGTTACAGGAAGACGTGTGGAAACAAAGGACTGAACTCTGTCTTTTAATTGGCTCATGTGACCTAACATGTTTGTGTGCATCCTGAATCCTACGACCCCAGGGGCAGCCCTTATTTTTTAAAATGGCAATTTTCTATTTATGATTACCCAATGGCACATACTACTAAAAAGTATATTATTATGAAAATGGTTTATTTACATGAAGCAGGGTATTACATATGAGCTGTTTTTTTTTGCAATATATTTGTATAGACCCACATTGTTCAGCGGGTATAGTTTTCCTTCAATCTACTATATACTGTTTTACTTGCCTCCTCTCCTATTCCATATATCCCTTTCCTTGAAATGTGCCTGAGGCTCCAATAAAATAAAGATTTCTCACTCATTACAGACTTTCTTAGTTGATCTGCACAGCAAAACCATTAGCTCTTATTAACTGTAACTACTGTATATCCTTGTATCCCATTCTCTGTTGCATACCCCTTACCTCGAAACCCATTATCCAAAAAGCTCAGACTTATGGGAATCAATTTTAAACAAATATCTAAACATGACTCACTTTTTCCTCTGAAATAATAAAACAGATGTTTGATGTGTAAATCCATATAGGTGACAAACTAATCCTATTGGGTTTATTTAATGGAAATTTAAATTAATGATTTTAACCATGCCCATTTTTGATCACACCCCCAAATTACTATTGAAGGAGAAAAAGCTTTTCTCCAAATTCAGTTCCAGTTTATTCCCATAGACTTCAGTAGAGTTTTTACATGATAAACTGAGATAAGTTTTCCTGAATTAAATTGCATTTCAAATTGAATCTTGTCCATAAGTTTCCATATTATTGAAAACTCCCATGAACCTGAAATTTGACCAACTGATTAAAATTAATATTTATAAAACCCGTGTGAATTCCAATCAAATTTAAATCTACTTCGATTTGAGGTTTTTTTCTCCAAAAAAAAAACTTGAATTTCAGGAAGGCAGCAAACAACTTCAAAGTGATCTTAGGTCATCCCCCACAGGCTAAAACAGCAATTTGGCAGGTTTAAGGTGGCGAATAGTCTAATTCGAGTTCTTAAAGAGCCAGTGTATGATAAAGTGCATGATAAATTTAGAAAACTGATCTTTTAAAATCTTGAATCAAATTTTAACTATTCCATAGTCGAATTTCACAAAAAAACCTTGAAAATTCTAATTTCAAAATTTAAATTAAAAATTTAAATTTTCTCTTGGATCCTTAATAAATCTGCCCCTAAAAGTTACGTTTTTTTGTTTTCAATAATCCAGTATATGACAATATATCTACAAGAACTGGAAGAATCTGTAGTATCAGTGACTGAGGAATGTAGTATAAAGCATAATGTACTGCCCATTGACCAGTGATGATGATGAACAGTAAGGGGTCCATTTATTAAACCTCTAATGTATCTGGTCAATTTGTAGTTGTAAAAAACTCACATTTTTTGAGATTTATTTTACCCCAAAGCTGCTAAAAATCTGAATCTGAAAATACTCCATCTCAAACCAAGTCAATGGCAGATGTCCCTGAAAATATTTCTTGAGATTGTGATCTCTGCTGGTTTTAGGCCAATAATTAGTGATGGGCGAATTTATTCGCCAGGGGCGAATTCGCGGCAAAAAAAATTCGCCTAAAAAACGAGTCGCGCCGACTCGACGCGACGGAAACGACGCGCGACTCGTTTCGCAAATTTTTCGCCAATTCGCAAATTTCTCTGGAAATTCGCGAATTTTTCGGCGAAACGCGGGAGATTCGCCCATCACTACCAATAATCTGATAAAATCGAGTTTTCCCTGCTACAATTTGATAAGGTTAAGTTTATATGATTTCACTTGATGCACAAATGTGTTGCAACGTTTTTTCACTTTTACTTTTTTGAGAATAATAATTGATAAACGAGTTAAATATATGGATGGGAATTAGGTCTGTTTTAATTAAAAACTCGAGTTTCAGCAAATACGCCCCATAAAGTATTGTGGTTAGTAAAGTCATGAGACAGAATAATCATTGGCAGACTAAACTAGCATAAGCTAACGAAGCCATTAATATCACCCCATGCTTTCATCTTCTTGGTTTGGGTAATAACAGAAGTATATGAACTGTAAGCTGGTGCATTAGGTTGCTTACTATTGTGTCACTGGTACCTTTGCTTAATTGCAACAATTCGACACCAAACCACCCTGCATAAAAATCTTTGGAGGGACCCCCAGCTCCACACTTGCTCTCTCTTAAAGGAGAGCACCTGTTGGGGGGATCACTATAGTTATAGTGGAAGCAGACATCCCCCCGGTTCATTCTGCTTCCTCTATAGTTACACCACTGCTTAAAGGAGAAGGAAAGCTATCAAAGCAGTTTAATTCCAATATATTAGCCACAATAGTGCAAGCTATAACACTATATGTATTCCACAGAATGCTTTACAATACCTGAGTAAACTGCTCTAGAATCTTTCTCAAGGATAGCAGCTGCCATATTAGCTTGGTGTGACATCACTTCCTGCCTGAGTCTCTACCTGTTCACTCATAGCTCTGGGCTCAGATTACAGCAGGTAAGGGAGGAGGCTGGTGAAAATGGAGGGGGAGAGGGAGAGAGGAGCAAACTGAGCATGCTCAAGCCCTGGTGTTGTATGCGGAAGCCTGATAGAGAAGTCCCTGTGTACACAATAGAAGGAAAGAAAAACTGTGTTTCTTTTGACAGAGGACTCAGAGCAGCATTGCTTTGAGGGATTACTGCTGTATTTATATAGTCCTTTCTGATAATGCTTAGTTAATTTTAGCCTTTCCTTCTCCTTTAATTGCTATCATTTTGCATAAGATGTAATACAATGTGTGTGTGTCAGACATGTACTGTTATTAATACAGGTCTGTTTAAAACCTTGTAAAAGTGAAATCATTTCCAGCTATGTCATGAGCAAAATCACATTTGATAGAAAGCAAAGGAGGTTTAGAATTATGTGTGGGAAATGGAAGCAGCCCAATTCCATGGCTGTAATTTCATTTGCAGTGGCAGCTCAGCATTCACTTTGATGCAATCTTGTGAGAAGTGGTCAATATTAAATCTCTCTATGTCTTCTGCCACTATATACATCATGCATCTCTGGCACTGTACATTTAAATGGAAAGATACCAGAGCAACATTGGCAGCTCTAATCACACTTAAACATAATCTAGTTCATTAAAAGAATGAACTGGAGCAGATAACGTGGGATTGTAGCATGACATTTGTCCTTTACAATTATATATTTTTTTAAATAATTTTTGATATACTGTAAATTGTTCAAAATCACATGCTCCTTATTGACCACATGCAGACAGGGTCAGACAGGGGGGCCCATCCGCCCTGCCTCCCCATCTCACCTATTGCAGTACTTCCGTCACTCCCCGGCATGCCGAGCGCCACAAACCACTGTGCATGAGCACCCGGCGGGCGCACGGCAGCAAGATCTTTATTTGGGAGAGGGGGTCTGACCTGGCGGGGAACCATGAGGGTCGGGCCCACCTGATTTTTTCTCAGTGTCCCGCCGGGCCAGTCCGACCCTGCATCCAGATAAAGTTAGATCTATCCACAACTAATTTTGATTTCTCGTTTGTCAAATAGTTTTGAATATAATGATATAATTATTGCACCCAGTGGTCGCTTATTTTTGAATTCCAGGCTGTGAGGCAAGTTTTAGTTGCATAAAAACCAGGTGCACTGCCAAACAGAACTCAATGTAGGTTGACAATACACATAGGGGCTACCAAATGGGCAATCACAGCACCTATTTGGTGCCCTCCAAGAACCTTTTTCATGCTTGTGTTGCTCCCCAACTCCTTTTACTTCTGAATGTTGCTCACAGGTTCAAAAGGTTGGGGATCCCTGCCCTACATCATAGTAAAAGTTGACTCAAAGGTGAACAACCCCTTTAACAACCCCTGACCAGCAATAAAACACTAGGGGCTGATTCACTAAAAAGCGAATTGTCACCAGCGACTGTTTCGCACCACTTTGTCAGGCAAAAATTGGTTACCACTATGCTAATTCATTAAAATGTGACATTGCGTCCTGGGCGCCGAACGGTGGTGAATTTTCACTAGTGTTACTTCGTTTATGCGTGTTCCTTTATACCTAGCAAAAATTCGCTAGTGATCTTACGCTTAGGTCAATTTGAATAGGGCGTCTTTTTTAGAGATGTTGGTGCAAATGCTTTATGCTTTAAATGCCAGTGGCCACTTTTTAAAACAATTTTAAAAGGAACCTTCATAAAGACAAAAGAGATACTATGATGCCCTACACACAAACCCACTGTAAAATGAATGTTTCATGGCCCTCAAATGTCTGGGTAAAAATATTAACCCAAAAAAGTTTATTAGGACTTTTGCCTGCAATCTCTCTCTAAAAAAAAAAAAAGCTTTTTTACAACTTTAATGAATTTTCGGCAGACAGGATATGATGCACCTGACATAAGATTGAGAAAGATCGAGCTTCATTTTAGCAGTTCGCCTGGTCTGAGGTGTTAAAGTCAATGAGTTAACCTTCAGTAAAATTTGCACTTTACTAGTGATGGGCGAATCTATCACGTTTCGCTTTGTCAAAAATTTTTCGCTGGAAATTCGCGAATTGGCAAAAAAATTTATTTTCGACGTGCGTCGCGCCTTGTTTTTGTTTTTGGCGCCAACGAATTTTCAGCAGGCGAATTTTCGCTGACGTTTCACGAATTTATTAGCGGTATGCGACTCGGGGGAATTCGCCGTGAATTTGCGCCTGGCGAATAAATTCGTCCATCACTACACTTTACTGAATTTGAGAAGTAACGACCGTTCGCCAGGGCGAAAAGTTACCTGGTGATAGAGTGCGAATGAATGCTAGCAACAGCCCGGTGATAGAGTGCGAATGAATGCTAGCAACGGCCTGGTGATAGAGTGCGAATGAATGCTAGCAACGGCCCGGTGATAGAGTGCGAATGAATGCTAGCAACGGCCCGGTGATAGAGTGCGAATGAATGCTAGCAACGGCCTGGTGATAGAGTGCGAATGAATGCTAGCGATGGCCTCTTTTACTAGTGAATTGTCATCTACGCATTTTAGTGAATTGGCAATGTCCCTGCGGATGGGATTTCTGATGAAAAATCGCTAGCATTAACCACTTCGCTCTTCAGTGAATCTGCCCCAATGCGAGGTCTGAGTTATTATTGTGGATCAGGGAACTATTTTCATGTTGCACGCAAATGCTAAACCCTTTGCCCTCACCATAACAGTGATGAGCACTGAGGGCTGCAAACACCTATAGCTTCATCTTCTTGCAACTAATAAAGTACCAGGGAAATAGGTTGTTATCGATGTTGTTTTCCTGTTTTCTTTAATGTCAGTTTACAGAGTTGAACCTGGGATTACTTTACGGTCTACTGGAATTATAAAAAGAGATGAGGGGAGACATCAATCATTTCAACACAATCTTCATATTTATCTCTGGCATTTTACACTCCTGTACAAACCATAAGAGAGACAGAAAATTGAAGTATTGTGTAATCTTGTGCCTGTGAGAAGGTCACACTGATTTCCCTTGAATTTATGATGTTCGCCTGATGGATTTAAGAAAAGGTCAAGCAATCTGGACTTGCTTTGAAAACACGGGCTATTATTAAAGGCATCTAGTGTCATCACACCTAACATCCTTGTGTTTGTGATTAATATTATTTGGAAGATCTCTGACCATTCTAAATACAATTGATATGACCTCAAGTTTATCTTACTTCCCCTTATTCGTCTCCTGTTCCAATTCTAAGAGGCCAAGGCACCAGATAAGCTATTTAGCAAGGGTGACAGCTTTGCAGATCTACAATACAAATGTGGTTTTACCAGTTCATGCTTGTACAGGTATGGGATCCATTATCTTGAAAACTTGTTATCCAGAAAGCTTTGAATTAGGGAAAAGTCATCTCCTATAGAAGCCATTTCAATAAAATAATTCAGATTTTTAAAACTGATTTCCTTTTTCCCTTGAAACAAAGAAACACAATCTTGTACAGGTTATTATGGAAAGGCCATCTCCCATAGACTACACTATAATCAAATAATTCTCCCGAGATTCGCAGAAAAATGAGGGAATTTCCAGAGAAATTCACGAAAAATTAGCGAAACGAGTCGCGGCACGCTTTTGACGCGCATCGCGTCAAAAACGACGCGCAACTCTTTTTTTCTGGCGAATTTTCGCCAAGCGAAATTTTTCTGGTGATTCGCGAATTTATTCGCCAGCGGCGTATCACGGGAATTCGCCGCGAATTCGCCCCTGGCGAATAAATTCGCCCATCACTACAAATAATCCAAATTTATTAAAAAATGTTTTCTCTGTAATAATAAAACAGTACCTTGTACTTTATACCAACTAAGTAATATAATCTATTTAATCCTTACTGGAGGAAAACCCAGCCTATTGTTTATTTAATATTTATTTGATTTTCTAGTAGAATTAAAGGGATTTTGTCATGATTTTTATGATGTAGTTTTTATCTCTAAATTACACTGTTAATTCACTCTACAATATAAAATTTCATTCCTGAACCAACAAGTGTGTTTCTTTGTTGTTGTAATATTGGTGTGTAGGCAGGTCATTTTGTCTGGTCATGTGCTTTCAGGAAGAGCCAGCACTTTAGGATGGAACTGCTTTCTGGCAGGCTGTTGTTTCTCCAACTCAATGTAACTGAATGTGTTGCTTTGGGACTTGGATTTTACTATTGAGTGTTGTTCTTATATCTACCAGGCAACTGTTATCTTGTGTTAGGGAGCTGCTATCTGGATCTCACTCCAACTTGCAGTATAGCAGTAAAGAGTGACTGAAGTTTATCAGGGCACGTCACATGAAAGCTTGGAAAGTGACAAAATGTCTAGCCCCATGTCAGATTTCAAAATTAAATATAAAAAAAATCTGTTTGCTCTTTTGAGAAATGGATTTCAGTACAGAATTCTGCTGGAACAGCACTATTAACTGATGCATTTTGAAATACTGTTCCATGACAGTATCCATTTATGGTATAAAGATCCAAATCACATAAACATTTGGATTTTTTAGATAAAATGGAGTCTGAGAAGACTGCCTTTCCATAATTTAGAGATTTCTATATAAAGGGTTAACAGATAATGGATCCCATATACTTGATGAACCTAAGATATAATTAATTCTTGTTAGAAGCAAATCAATCCTTTTGGGTTTATTTAATGTGTAATTTAATTTTAAGTAGACCTAAGGTATGGAGATCCAAATTATGGAAAGATTCCTGTTACGGAAACTCCCAGGTCCCCAAGCATTCTGGATAATATGTCCCATACCTATATAAAGCCTACTGCTCTTCAATACTAGAGGTGTTTAGCAACCATATTTCCTAAGTTAAAGAGGATGTTTACCACACAATTCTCACAATTCCCTATTGTCAAAATCAAGCACTTTAAAACATGTTGCAATTATGTTTGCTGTGCAAAAAGTGGAATTTTCTTCAAAATGCTGCTACTGATGAATTTCAATAAAAGCAAATTAAAAAGGTTCCTTTGGCAAACCTGCTCTGCTTACACCCAGATATTTGTTTATATGAGTATTGCTGAAGGCATTAGCCATATTTTCTGGTAATAAACCTCTCCACAGCATGTTGAATTATTTAGAATTGGAAACTACAACTTAGGAAAGTATAATGGCAGTCTGTTATCTTTTTTAATACAAAATAAATCAGTACTAGTGATGGGCGAATTTATTCGCTAGGGGCGAATTCCTGCGATTAGGCGCTGGCGAATAAATTCGCGAAATGCCAGCGGAAATTCGGCTGGCAAAAATTCGCTAAAAAAACGACGACAAAAATGACGTGATGCGCGTCAAACGACACTGCGCGTCAAAAACGTGCCGCGACTCCTTTCGCTAATTCTTTCGCCAATTTGCGAATTTCGCTGGAAATTCGCAAATTTTTCGGAGTAGCGAAACTGGGTAGATTCGCCCATCACTAATCAGTACATCAAAATATACAGGCATGAGATCCATTATCGGGAAACCCGTTCTCCACATTGCTCCAAATTACCAAAAGGCCATCTCCCTCGGCCCTAAAGACTCTAGCAAACAGTCGTGCCTCATTGCTTGCCAGAACCTTTTGCCTAGCTGAGGGCTCGTCCCAAAGCCAAAGGTGGTCACTCTACTGGTGAAGCACGAGCCGAGACCAGGGTGCTTGGCATTTGTTCTGGTGTTGGGTGCCAACCGTGACAACAACATTGCAAACTATAACACTATACTTCTTCTGTAAAATGATTTACCATACCTAAGTAAACAGCTCTTCAAGCTACGGTATCTCTGTTTGCTTAGGATAGCAGCTGCCATATTTGCTTGGTGTGACATCACCTCCCTGAGTCTCTCCCTGCTCACTGAGATCTGAGCTCAAATTTCAGCAGGGAGGGAGGGAGAGAGGAGCAAACTGAGCATGCTCAAGCCCTAGCCCTGGAGGTTTATGCTGAAAACAGCCTGATACAGAAGCCCATGTATACACAATAGAAGGAAATAAATGCCGTGTTTGTTTCTTTTGACAGAGAACTAAGTGCAGCATTACTTTGAGGGTTTACTTGTGTATTTATATAGACCTTTCTGATAAATCTTACTTAATTTTAGCCTTTGCTTCTCCTTTAAAGGTGTACCTGTTATAGAACATTTCAACTGGAATTCCTTCTTTATTATTTATAGTTTTTCAATTATTTGTCTTCTTCTTCTGAGTCTTTACAGCTTTCAAATGGAGGTCACTAACCACATCTAAAAAATGAATGTTCTGCAAGGCTAGAAATGTATTGTTGTTGCTGCTTTTTATTACTCCCATTTCAATTCAGGGCCTCTTATTCCTATTCATATTCCAGTCTCTTATTTAAATCAGTGCATGGTTGCTAGGGTACTTAGGACCATAGCAACCAGTTGCCAACATTGCATTCTGGAGAGCTGCTGAATAAAGATCTAAATAACACAGAGACCGCAAAGAAAAAAAAATTAAAAACCAATTGCAAACAGTCTGTGGTGTTTATACAAATGGCATGCGGGTGTCACTGTGCATACACAGGATTTCTGTACAGCTTGAAAGTGAAAGTAAGAGTTACTGCTGTTATGTAATGGCTGCATGAACCTGCTATTAAAGCACTGTTATACTCTCGTCATCCTCGGCTACCAAACACAACACGGTCTCAGAATATCAACCTAAAATATAACTCTGAGGAGGACAACCCCTTTCATGCTTACATGATTTTCTAATAGACTTAAATTATGAATATTCAAATTACAGAAAGACCCATTATCCGGAAGTCCCCAGGTCCTGAGCATTTTTAATAACAGGTCCCATAACTGTACTTTAAAACAAATATTGTTAGGAAGTTATTAGAGAGGTGTTGATATTTAATTTGCTCTAACATTGAAGGTTAAAAAGTTCATTCTAGAGAAGGAATAATCCAAGACGACATAACGTTGATTTTCAATTCAGTTATGTAAATTCCCCAACATGGATGTCAGATTTTTAAATTACATTTATCGGAACTGTTGCACTTACATTGTGTGAGTTGCAGTTCTTGTCATGCTGATAATCTTTCCTTGACAGTTCGCTGGAATTTGAGCTTGTATTAAATGAAACGCTTCTTGGGATCTGTATGAAAGCAATCAGAAAAATAAGCTCAGTGCTGGATATACTATATCTCCATAAACAAACTACACAGTACAGAGTAGATTAAAATATAATTGTTATTTATAATTGTTATTTATACATCAAATTTATATTATTATAATAACATCAAAGGGCTCTGCTGATTCTCTACTTTTGCCAAAAAATCCTCTAACTGTTGTCACAAACAGTCAGGAGAACAGGAACAAGAGATGAGAACATTATTCAAAAATGAAGTCTTGAATATGAATTTTGTGTCATCGTTGTTCTTATCCCTGTAATAATTATGTATTATACCTTATTTATTTAGCACCAATGTATTACAATGTACAATTGTTTCCGACGCGTCCTTTTCTGTGCGCATCGCGTCATTTTTGACGCGCGTCGCGTCAAAAACGACGTGCGACTCGTTTTTTGGGCAAATTTTTCGGTGGCGAATTTTTGCTGGTGTTTCACGAATTTATTCGCCAGCGGCAAATCGCGGGTGCTGCAAATGGGTGGGATTATGACATAAAGTGGCATGTTTATGACATGGCAATCACAGTCATTTTAATACTAGTGATGGACGAATTTGTCCTATTTCACTTCTCTGAAAAAAAACACAAATTTAAAGAGAAATTTGTGAAACTGCGCTGGCGTCTCATTTTTGCCCGTCACTATTTAATACCTTTTCTGATATGGAAAGCTGGACAGGCAGTTTTGGAAGGACAACTAGCTGGAAGCTAGCATGAAAAATGTTCTTGGGGTGGCAAATAAGTGTTGTGTAGTGATGGGCGAATCTCACCCGTTTCGCTTCGCCAAAAAATTAGCGAATTTCCAGAGAATTGGCGGCAAAATTCGCGAAACGAGTCGCGCGTCGTTTTTGACGCGAGTCGCGTCAATCGCGGCGCGATTGGTAGTCCCTATGGTAGTCCCTATGTGCATTTGCTACCTGTATTGAGGCTCTTTTTAGCAGTACACCTGGTTCTTATACAACCAAAACTTTCCTCCAAGCCTGGAATTCAAAAATGAGCTCCTGCTTTGAGGCCACTGGGAGCAGCATCCAAGGGGTTGGAGAGCAACATGTTGCTCACGAGCTACTTTTTGGGGATCATTGATGTAGAGAGTGATATTTTGAGATAATGTAATTGTTTTATATCTTTACTGGTTGTATTTTTTTAGTTATTTAGCTTTTTATTAAGCAATGTCAGCAATCTAGTTGCTAGGATCCAAATTCCAAATTACCCTAGCAATCATGCATTAATTTGAATGAGAGATGGGAATGTGAATAGAAGAGGACTTGAAAAGAAAGATAAGCAAAACAAGTAGCAATAACAATATAATTGTAGCCTTTCAGAGCATTTTTTTAGATGGAATTAGGGGCCCGTGTTTGAACGCTGGAAATAGTCAGAAGAAGAAGGCATATAATTCAAAAACTACAAACAAAGAAAAAAGTAAAGGTCAATTGAAAAGTTACTTAGAATTAGCCTTTCTATAACATACTAAGGGGGTTATTTACTAAAACCCAAATTTTTCCTGGTCAGGCATTTCGGGGCAAAAATAAAGGAGAGAGGTCTGTTAAGAGGGGCAGGTTTGAACTGTAGGCTTTTTTCCCTTTTAAAGTCCCTATCCAATTAATAATTATAATCCATTTTATAAGAATCTAGTAGTAACTCAAATAATTGTTGTTCCGGGGGGGGGGGGGACTCAGTACCTATTCGGGCAAGCAGAGGTTACAATGCAAGCTTTGACATGTAAAGTGCTCGTAACTTGGTCAAAGCCACTTGTAAAGGACAGAATTCATCCATTGAATGGTATCTCAGTTATTGTTGGCCTTTGCAAAATACCCAAAATACAATAAAGATTCCTTTATAAATTCCTTCTCAGATCAAATCTTTCTAAACTCCACCCCCTTAAAGGGGAACTCTCGCAGTGATGAAAATTTAATATAAGCTTCATCATACTGAAATAAGAAGTTTTCTAAATGTAATCAACTGAAAATTCTCTACTGTTTCTGAAATAATCAATATTATGTTTACTATCCCTTTTTCAGCATCTGTTTCTCTTCATTCTCGCTTCATGCAGGGAGTGGGAATCTTATAGGGGGGTTCTTTTTACCGAGAAGATGTTAGAGCTCACTCAATTATGATCACCAGACATAATGGGGCAGATTTACAAAATTCACGTGAATAATTCGAAGTTCGATCGAATTTAATATAAATTCGAATCTTCAAATATGCAAATTAGGCTAATTCAACCATCGAATATACGAATTCGAATATTCGATGGTCAAATACTTCCCCTTTAAATTTTAATTCGACCACCTACTGCGCCAGGATCAAGCTACCAAATTAGCAATCCTTAGCTGAGATCGAATATAAAAAATTTGATCAATTAAAATCGTTCAAATATTAGATCGATTGATTTTTTTTATATTCAATCGATTGAATTGCGGTAAAATCCTTCGAATTAGTCTAATTCGAAGGATTTTACCTCCTCACTATTCCCATTGTCGAATTTCGAAATTTTTTTTTTTAATTCGAAATTCAACCATTAGTAAATATGCTCCAATGTCTCTCTACATGCAGAATTTGTGAAAAAGGCAGTTATTTTGTTAGATTGTTTTTGTACTGGAATCAGTTATTTGAGTGAGCTCTAATTCATCTGCTAGTAAATGAAGCCCCGCTATAATATATATTGGAACTAAGTGACAGATTTATCAAGGGTGAAAGTGAAAATTCTAATTAAAAAAATTATAATTTTGAGTACTCCAACTTCAAATTTAAATTTGGAAAACATTTTAAAATTCAAATTTTGAAATACATCATGTGCTGTCTCTTTAAAACTTTGAATTTGATCATTCCCCATCTAAAACCTGCTGGATTGCTGTTTTAGCCTATATCGGACCTCTTAGAACCTATTTGGAGTCAATTGGTGGGAAAAAACTATGAACTGAATTCGATTGAATGCGCTATTACTTCAGTTTGAAATTCTATTGAATATGGACCTATTCGACCGAAAATGGATCTATTCAATCAAAAAAATGTTTTAATTCATTTCAGTTGGTCTTTTTGAATGAGAATTTCGAAGTTTTTGCTATTCAAAATTCGACCCTTGATAAATCTGCCCCTAACTGTCAAGGACGATCTGACACCGAACTGCTGCATTGTAGAGAGAGAATGAAGAGAAACAGATGCTGAGAGAGGGATAGTGAAGATAAAGTTTATTTTTTTCAGAAACAATACAGAATATTTAATGTTTTAAAGTTTTTTATTTCAATATGATGAAGATTATATAAAATTTTCGTAATAGATCTAGTTGAGCTAAAAAATAGACTATAAATATTAATTTGTTCACATCTTTCAAAAAACACAGGTCTTTGGAGTGCAAGTAATTGCAAGCTTTTCATGTTCACTTTTATTGTGAAGATTGCCTTCTGGAATTACCAGTTTTCTGTATGCTGTACCTTAAAACTAAACTGATAAATAGGAAGGACGTTCTTGTACATTAGAACTATAATGTACATGAATGTTGCAAAATGCTGTATTATCTTTCAAATTTTGATTAAATTGCAAAAACTATCCTATTTCTCTTTCTATGTGCTGCAGCCTCAAGCTGCCCATTGGGAAGGATAAAAAAGATCCAAACTTGGCTTGGCAACTGATGAAACTATCAATTGAAAAATCTTTTCCTGCATTGTTATTGCAATGTTTTAGCTGTAAGTATTTTTCATCTGGGTCCACTTAATTTGAAAAAAACCCAGTGAAGATTGTTCAGGAATCCATGAAGCTTTTATTTCATAAATAATTAATTTTACATTATGCCTGCAAAGTGATTTCTTTATTTTATTTATTTATTAATATATGGGGAGCCAACACATTTACAGATATTGTTCACCGGGTACCCCAAAGAAATTTACAGTCTAAACACATGACCACCATGAGAAACCATTTTTTTTTTTTTTTAAATGTGGAAAGCAATTGTTTGTTCTTTTTTACCATTGCTGAAAGACAGCTCAGCAGGGCCAAAAATAAGAAATGTGTCAACTAATGTATCAATTTAGAATATTTTACAGAGTCTATGTCCCTCCTCCCCACCCAGAGCTGCTTCAGAAAGAAAAGAAGGTTAAAAATAAATCTTCAAATTTCAATATTAGAAAAATGGTCCCAAATAAAATAAATAGAAAGTAATTGTCTTTATTTTTGTTGAATGAACTGAAAAAAGTTAACAACCCCTTTAACATTTTCTGTATGACACACAAGGCTAGAACTTCATTATCATAACAACTTTTATACCATTGGAACTGAAACCTGTCCTACAGAAAATAAATGAAAGGTGTGTCAGTCTATGGGAGAAGATGGTGTGGAAGATACGGGCCATTGCAGATGGCTCCTAGAGGCAGATTTTTAAAGATGTATGCAAATTGTGTTTAAATACACCAGTAGTGATAAATGAAAACATGTTTTTATTGTGGGATATCAGACATCATTTTAAAGAACCTCTAAAACCCAAAAATGATTCTCTTCCCCACTTTTTATTCAAATGGCCGTGGTATGTGTGTCGAACAGATCAAAGTGGACTTTGTTTCACACCTTTTCGTTTTGAGACATTATTCCTGATTTTTTATTTTTTTATGTACAGGCACAATAAGGGGGGTATTTACTAAAACTCAAATGTGCCTCCAACATTATCAATGAAACTCTCTTCCACGAGTTTATCTTATTTATCAATAAAATAACAAAAAAGGAAGGTCAGAAAAAAACTCGATAAAATTTGGCAAAACTGAAATTGTTTTTTTGTAGAGGTTATCGCCCAGAAACCCCAGATTTTTTCATTATTGGATGAAACCAAGCACAGATCCTGATACCTTAGAATTTTTAACATTGACTTACTGTATACTTGACCTTGACAAGTTTGAGATTTTCAGATTCTGCCTTTTTGCAGCCTCAGGGTATAACCATTCTTGAATTTTTGTTACCTCTAAAAATTTGAGTTTTTGCCTAAAAAACCTCAACCACAAAAATTTAGTTTAGTAAATAACCACATAATTATGTTACACAGTGCTGTTGAAGGAAATCATTCATCACAAATAATATTCTGTAAGCAGAGAGTAAGCAGGATATTATTACTCTCTGGTTGTATTACAGATATTAATAGCCAGAGATCCAAATAGACTTTTGAACTAATGAAGGTTAATTGGCACAGTACTGAAAAGAAATCCCTATTGATCATGCATTGTGCAGCAATGACTTCTGATCAAATAGGCTATTTTATTAACATGTGGCTATTACGGCAGAGTTTGAAGCTTTGTTCTGATAGGTCATGACAGGATTCCAGAAGCTTAAGAGAAAATCTTGCAATGTGAAATGAAATGGTGTTTTGGAGGGGAAAGATTAGACGTAGAGTGTAGATAACACAAAATAGGTACAGTAATAGGAAAATGAGTAAAGTTTGAGATCAAAACTTAGATGTGTGGATGGGGTTCATATTAGTTTTAAAAGTCTGAAATAACTCAAGATTTAATTGGGAGCCTGTGAAGGTCAAGTGGATTGGTCAATAAAATGTTAGCAGATATGAATGGTTCAATTGTTGGATTGGGAAATATCAACTAGTACTCTACTTGGTTTTCAACATTTGATTGATTTGCCCTTCCATTAAGGCCATGTTATAAAGTATAGTGCTGTAGCTAGTATCCATTTGAGGTCTTCTCAAAAGATTTTTTAATATTCTAAATAAATTATTTGTATGCAGAGGCCAATTTGTTTTGCTTCCATGAAATATGTACTTGTTTCTAAGAAAATGTCATTAATATGGATTTATTTGGTGATATAATTAATTTGTTTTCCCTCTTTATTCCAAGTGCTACAAATATGTTGATGGCAAGCTCTAGAGAAGGGATGAAGTCAGATAACTAAGTAAACATACATTAAAAACATTCAATAAATATCATATTTAATGCAGAATTATTGGCTTAAGATTTGAATGAAGATTGTAAGCAGAGCAAATGTGCAAATTTTTTTCTTAGCTGATGGATAATATCTACAATAGCTTTTCAGATAAGATTTATCCTTCAGTTGCTATAAAAATTATAACTCAATTTGCATACCAACTTTTATTATGAACCATGCCTTATTTTTGAGCAGCATCAGTACTGTAAATAAGCCATTCTCATATTTGTTGTCCATGTTTCTTATTATGACTGAAATTGATTTTTTGGCAAATGGAAATCTATCTTTGTAGGACAGAAGACAAGGTTACTCTGACTCTCACACCTTGTTACACAGTAATTACCTCAGTTTCCATGATTTGCGTGAATTAAAAGAGAACCAAACCCATTTTTGGAAAAAACCCTACCCCCCCCCCCACCCTGTGTAGAACCCTCCCTCCTCCCCCCCAGGCTACCTGCCAGACTACCTGCCCCCCCTTGCAAATGTCGCAAATTTTTTACTTACCTCTTTGTGCAGATTCTGGCTTCAGTGACTTTCGGTGTATGTGCAGTTGTTCGGGACCGTTACTTTCCTATAATTGCACATGCGCTGAAAACGCCATTCTGATTCTGAAGAAGAGCGAAGAAGGAAGATGGCGTCTGTGAACTCCTGAGGCCAGAATCTGTCTTTCTCACTCCAAATGCATTACAGTCAAGGACTTTTTTTTATGGAGACTTCATTGTCCAAAAGTGTGAAAGTCAAAGGGTGTTTTTATCATGGCGACTGTTTTGTCCAAAAGCATTAAAGTCAATAAGCATTTTTTTCTCATGGCAAATCTTTTGTCTTGGCAACTTTATTGTCACAGCAAATTTTTTACACAGCAAATTTTTGCTGCAGTTTCACGAAAAAAAGCACAATGGTGAAATTCAGAATTTCCACTGCGAATCCATGGCTGGCTAAAAATTTGCTCATCAATAGTGGACACAAGTATCTTTAGAGAATATCTGCATGAATATATGCATGAATGTACCCCTTTCGCATTATGTGTTTCACTTCCAGGAAAACATTTCAAGGCTTTTCTCTGCTCAGTAGTGCTGTGATCAATGCAAAAATGATGTATATCACACAACTTTATTGCCACCCCCACTTTCCCACAGCTGCCTTTCGACAGCTCATCATGGATACAACATGATGGAAAAATAGAATATTGTGTTCAGTTTATATCTGGTACTCATTGCTCGCTGTAAATGTGCCTCCTTAACAAAATCCCCTTAAATAGTGCATATTCTCCCCTCCAAAGATTCCACAATGGTTTTGTACATATGAATCCTTTGGTGTTTAAGTAAAATACATCTCTGTATCTCTGTATAGTGCTGTTGTGCCCATTTTAAAAAACATCACTTATTTGCATGCCAAACCAACAGTCCTTGCAGAGACATCCAGGAGGCTATTGGTAAGAATTATGAAATGTTTAAGTCATGTTGCTGCTGCTGCAAGGCCAACACTATTTGCTGCATAAATCATCCCACCGTATATAAGGCAATCTTTCAGGCTCTTGATGGAAGTATGTATCATGAGTCTCAAAATGGATTTTCAGATGTACATTGGCATGAAGATATATTGTTCTCTCGGATGTCTATTTATTAACTTGATATTTTTCATTGTCTATAATCTGCATACAAACAGGATTTCAGTGCATGCAATGTCAGCATGGTGAGGATGCATGCATTAAATCCATTTGAGCTAACCCAAGAGCTGGAAGGCTTGGCAGATCAGGCAGCTGCTAAATTATTTTAAATGACAAGAAAGTTATTTGTGACCATGTTCATAATTAAAAAAGGATCTGCTATTTGTAATGTTTCAAACCTAGCTCTGAAGGACAGCACACACAGTTAGCAGTTGATAGAATGGCTTTGGTTACTAGTGACTATAGGGTGGCCCCTAAGCTATCTATATATAATACATATTTGCAGTGATGGGCAAATTTGTCCCAAAAAATTTGCGAAACTATTGCTGGCGTCAAAATTTTTTTTGCTGCTAGTGAATTCCCACAATTTTTTTCCGGCAGCCGCAAAACACGGGAATTTGTCGCTAATTTGCAGCTGACGATTAAATTTGCCCATCACTACATACAGTATTTGCTATCATAGATATTCTTGGAATGAAAGCAGAATGGCTACTACAACAATGCATTCATATAAAGTACCTATAATCTTTAAATGAGAATTAGAGTGACCCTGAAAAAATGTTATTGACTTTAAACCGAATAAGTCTGAAAAGCATTGACCTTGGCCATGAATGTCTTACAAAACATAAGTAATATATGTTTGATAAAATTTATGTGCTTTCTAGGAATTTTAGATTGTACAAATTAATTTTGGTGCAAAATTAAAAAAAAAAAAAAAACTGGAATTTTTTGAGATTTATTACACCCTGAGGATAGAAAAAGTCTGACTCTGAAAATCCAGCATCTCAGACCTACGGAGTGTCACCAAAAATCCAGAACCAATGCTAGGCTCCCTGGTCTCGGCTCTTGCTTCTGCCTCTAACAGCCGCCTTTCACCTCGGAAGGAGCCCTTGACTAATTGGATGCCGCCAGGTCTTATAAAGAGAGGAACCAAGCGAGGGTTCTGGACGAGCAGAGGGGAACGATCATTACGCAAAGTCTTTTGGGAAGAAGGTCACAGTTCAAGGGTTATACAAAAAGTGTAGTCAAAATAGGTTGGGTCGATGCAGGCAGAATTCAAGTGAAGTCAGAACAGCAAGGGTAAAAACTGGAAGATCAATCAGAGTGGTCAAACAGGCACAGCTAATGGAGTGTAGAATAGTCAGATAATCAGGCAAGGGTCAGGATCACAGAAGTCAGAGTAGTCAGACAAGCAGGGTTCAAAACAGAAATAAGAATAGAGGCACCCAGGAACTCACAAATGGAACCAAACGCGGGCAATCAACTCAGTGCCGAATTCCCTTGAAATACCATTTGAATTTGGCACTATTCTGCACTGATATCATCACGCCAGCATCAATGCACCTATAAAAAGAGGAAGTGGGCACCGCACGCCTTAGGAAACCGGCACTAAAGAAGAAGACATGCAGTAAAGAAGAAGAGAGCAGCCGGCTCACTGGACCACCAAAGTGAGTGTTCCTATCATTGTGTACAGTATATAAGTAAGTGGGAGAGGCCCCTATTCTATTTGGAAGTTTTCATAGTCTGCCAGGGAATTAGCCTAAAAATCAGACTATTTCAGACTTCCTGTTTTTTCGGAAAAAGCCCCCCCAAAAAAGAGCGATTCAAGAAAAGAGAGATTTCAGAACAAACCTTATACGATTCTGATTTTTTCTCGATTTTGCATTTGTCCCCGATTTTGATAAATCTAGATTTTACTTTGTAATACAAAGGTAAGTATTTAAATACCTACATAGAGAACGATCCCAACTTCTCAGACCCACTTTGGTATCTCAGTTATGGATATACCTGTATATGGGAAGCGGATGGTGAGCAAGTGGCACCACTGAAGGGGTGTGGGGGCCTCTGGGGCAGCAGCCATGGTGGACCTCAGACACCCAGTCCGACTCAGTATTATGTATATATGTATATGTTACATACGTACAGGGGTCTCAGAACATTGTATGGCACAAAAAAGGAATTTATTCAATATGCTTTTTTAGTATAGACAATAGCTGTATCCTCATTGCCTCATGCCTGAGCTTTGTGGCAGCAACTTAAAAAAGTCCTTCAAGGAATCCTTGCCTATATCCAGTATAATGTCACTGAAACATTAAAGGAAAAAGGCTGGTGAGAGATATAGGGGGAAATTTACTAAGTGGCGAAAATTCGCTAGAGTTGCCTTTGCTAACATTCGCCGCATTTTGCCAGGCGAATTTTTGCCAGCGCTACGCAAATTCACTAAAGTGTTAAGTTACGCTAATGTCGGCGAATGGTATCGTACTTGCGCTTTTGTTACTTCGCCAGGCAAAGCGCATTTACGCATTTAAGTATAATAGCAGTACATGTTACAGCCACTACATTGCACTACACAAGCCCAGGAAACCTTTAATAAATAAAATAAAGTTGTCCTATTGCCCTACATGTGCCCCCTATATACAGTAGTTGTGTTGCCATATGTTAGGAAATGTAGGGGGGACCCCCCCAAAAAAAGTCACTCTTTTTCAGACTATCACCCTAGAAAGGTAAAACACGCCAGCATTTTTTTGGGACTTAGAAAAAATTTCCAATTTTTTCTTCAAACTCCTATCTATTGTATTGAACTTCGCCAGGTCTGACCAGGCAAAGTAACGTCTAGTGTAAGTGGTAACGTTCAGGAAAATGGTCATCTTAGTGAATTTGCGTAATTACGATCCTCAGTGGCCAACTTCGCCTGGCGTAAGGGTGCGAAGTTGCGCTAGTCTATTTACTGTACTTCGCTAGCGAAAATTCGCCAGAGTCAGTGTTAGTGACCAATTGATGTCACGCTGGCGAATTAGCGCTAGTGTAAGACTCTTTGCGCTTTAGTGAATTTCTCCCATTGGGTATGATGCTCATTATCATCCACAAGTCTGAGAAAAGTTACATTGTCAAGGTGAGTTTAGGTTCTTAATATTGTTTTTTGTAATCAGTGTTCATCCTCCATGATTGTAAAATTAGATGTAAAAGCAAAATTATAATAGTAGTGTTACCTGCTGTCTAGAAGAAGACCCTGCCATTAGATTGTATGATGAAAATAGAGAATCAAGGCAGTTACATTAATGCATTGATTAAAATATCATGTTTTGTAGATTTGTAATACCACAGCAATTAAATGGTAAGACATTCTGCAGGTTTCGCCCAGGCTAACACAAAACAGTGTCTGAGAGTTACTATGTATATTGCTTGGAAAAGATGGAGGCTCCCTGCTGTTCTAAGTGATTAATTAAAATCATGTCTCTATTAAGAAGTAATATAAAATTATGTTCATGGAAAACACGCCACCCATGGGAAAGGAAAATATAGATAAACAAATACTCATCTCAAGCTGCTAATTTCTAATAACACTACAATACCCACAAACTCACTGCGTGACTAGTGTATTGTATCTGACAAGGTCCATAAAAAGGTATCTCAGCTTGTATGTGTGCCTGAGCCTTGTGTCGGCTATTTCTTCTATTTGCTGTGCCTTCCTATATAATGGGTCCAATTTAAAGGGGTTGTTCACCTTTTTGTTAACTTGTAGTATTATGGAGACAGTGATATTCTGAGACAATTTGCAGTTAGTTATGCTCCAAATCCAGGATTTGGTTTGGGATTTAGCCAGGATTCTGCCTTTTCCAGGAGGGTATGGATTCAGCCTAATCCTCATGTCTGGTCAAATACAAATTAGGGGTGGGAATGAAAATCATGTGACTTTTTTCACAAAATGAATCCAAATCCAAATTTATGGAATTTTTTTTAGGGATGCACTGAATCCACTATTTTGGATTCGGCCAAACCCCCTAATCCGTTGCGAAAGATTCCGCTGAATACCGAATTCAATCCGAACCCTCATTTGCATATGCAAATTATCGAGGGGGAGGGTAAAATAGAGTCTGCAGCTAAACATTTTTTTTACTTCCTTGTTTTGTGACAAAAAGTCACATGAATTAAAGGATTCGGATTTGGTTTGGCTAGGCACAAGGATTCGTCCGAATCTGAATTGGCTGAAAATGGCTGAATACTGGGCGAATACCAAATCGAATCCTGGATTCGGTGCATCCCTAATTTTTCAGAAATGGGTGAACATTCGAATCAAATTCCATTGAATTTTATTCTATTTTTTTCGCCAAAATTTTTTTTATGTGGTCCACCATAACCTAAAACAAAAATTTTAGATGGTAAATAGCCCTATTAAAATTTTCAATTTGACCCTTGATAAATCTGTCCCTAAGTAGATCTCCAGTTCTTTTGTGCCAGCTTGGTATACACACCTTGGATTTGGAGCCAGCAGTTATTTTTGCACCAAGCTCCCCTCTTCTTGGCCTGATGCATTAAAAAAAGTCAGCAATTTTAGCTTACTTTAGGGCAGGCAGCATGCACAAAAATATTACTTTTATGGGGGAAAATCTAAACCTCTACAGAACCAGGCAGAGCTTGTGTCACAAAGGGAAGCCAACTGTCAGTTATCGGAGCAATGCCAGTAATGTATGCATACACTGGGAAGGAAACAAGGCTGAAGTTCTACACATGCCACTCATTTAGACAGTCTCTCAGCTGTTGCAGTGAGCATGGCAACTGATTCCTTTCAACCTTGTTACGTTGTTAGAACAAAGTGTAGAACGGAATTTAAAAAAAAAACTGTGTATATAGCGCTGTCGCCTGCTTGTTAGAGCTGACAGTTAGCACCGATGGCATGCACAGCTCAGCTTGGCTTAAGTAAATGAAATCCTGTATATGATGGTCGGCAGATGACTGAGCAATGCTGACCCTTTAATTTCAACCACCAAGGGGCAGTATATACTTTATTGACTAGGATAGTAAGAGTAATGGAGAAAGAGCTGTTAGCTAGTAGTCAAGTATTTCTTATGTATTCATTATTTTCCATTGAATGTAGTTTCTGATAGTGGCCAATAGTATTCATCAACATGCCTTAGCCACATGCTTAAAGGAACAGTACCACTAAAAAATTAGAGTAATTAAAATAAGATGTGTTGTTGCCTGCACTTGTAAAACCAATGTGTTTGTTTCAAAAAACTCTACTATAGTTTATATAAACAAGCTTCTCTGTAGCCATGGGGGCAGCCAGTCAGTCTGAAAAAAGGAGAAAAGGTACAGGTACAATAGTAGATAACTGAAAAATTCCTATTGTAGTCTACAAAGCTTATCTGTTTTCTCCTTTGAATGGCTGCCCATTGCTACACAGCAGCTTATTTATACAGTATCAGCTATAGTTGTCTTTATGAAACTAACCAGTGCAGTGCAACAGTACATTATAAATGCATTAATTAATTACTGTTCCTTTTATGCCTTTTATGCCTCCATTGCCTGGTCAAGTGTCAGGGGCCACGTGTGCCATGTGTCCCACATATTGGACATATATATTGTCACATAACTATTTGTGTGATTCTGATGGGTACATTTGCTGCAGCAAATACAGAATCCTCCATGAACAATTGCATAATATACAACAAAGTAGTTCAGTATTTTAAAGGGGGTTATGTACCTTTAAATGTTTTGCATGATGTAGAGAGTGATATTCTGAGACAATTGGCCACATAGCCAGGCTGGACCAGCCCTAGGCAATCTGGCTGGCTGCAGCGCTGGTTGAACATGCACATGCACCTGTTGCGAGCATGCGCAGAAGTGCGAATTGCCACATGTGCAAGAAGACAAGGAGATTGGGGACCGGACATGGGGTAGGCAAGAAAGCAGGTACGTGTCTGACGCCCCCTCAGCTTTGCACCCTTGGCCTACTCTGCCTACTAGTGATGGGCGAATCTCCCGCGATTCGCTTCGCCGAAAAATTCGCAAATTTCTTGAGAAATTCGCGAATCGGCGAAAAATTCGCGAAACGAGTCGCGGGACGGTTTTGACGCACGTCGCCTCATTTTCGTCGCGTCGTTTACGACGCGCGTCTTGTCGTTTACGACACGCGACTCGTTTTTTTAGAGAAATTTCGCTTGGCAAAATTTCGCTGGTGATTCGCGAATTTATTCGCCAGCGGCAAATCGCGGGAATTCGCCACGAATTCGGCCCTGGCGAATAAATTCGCCCATCACTACTGCCTACCCCTAGTTCTGGCCCAGATTGACCATTGGCTTTCATTTTTATTACATGTGGTTTTTGAGTTATTTAGCTTTTTATTCGGCAGCTCTCCTGTTTGCAGTTTCAGCAATCTGGTTGTTAGGGTCCAAATTACCCTAGCACTAATTTGAATAAGAGACTGGAATAAGAATAGGAGAAAGCCTGAATAGAAAGATGAGTTAAAAAAAGTAGCCACAACAATAAATGTGTAGCTTTACATAGCATTTGATTTTAGATTGGGTCAGTGACCCCCATTTGAAAGCTGGAAAGAGTGAGAAGAATAAAATAATAATAAAAAAAAAAAAAATGCCAAAAGGCCAATGGAAAGGTTGCTTAGAATTACTGTAGCTAATCTATAATATAATGAAAATCTTTAAAGGGGTGGTTCACCTTCAAGTTAACTTTTAGTATATTGTAGAAAGGCAAATTCTAAGAAACTTTTCAAATGGTCTTCATTATTTATTTTTCATAGTTTTTTAATGATTTGCAATTTTCTTCTGTTTCTTTCCAGCTTTCAAATGGGGGTCACTGACACCATCTAAAAACAAATGCTCTGTAAGGCTACAAATGTATTGTTATTGCCACTTTTTATTACTTATCATTCTATTCAGTCCCTCTCCTATTCATATTCCAGTCTCTTATTCAAATCAATGCAGGGTTGCTAGGGTAATTTGTACTCTAGAAACCAAATTGCTGACACTGCAAACTACAGAGCTGCTGAATAAAAAGCTAAATAACTAAAAAACCACAAACAATAAAACATGAAAACCGATTGAAAATTGTCTCAGAATATCACTCTCTACATTATACTAAAAGTTAACGCAAAGGTGAACAACCCCTTTAAAACTGTGTTTCTCAAATGATGAGGATGAGTGGGGGGGGGCACATACAGAGCTATCAAGCAAGTTTTTAGTCAGAGCATGTGTTATTAATCATAAGCACTTTTGTATCATTAGGATTTGTAGAAATTGGCACAAAATCAAAGTATACAAGAATAAGTATAAAGAAGCTCTTCTTTAAAGGTAAGGATCCATAATCCATACCTATCCTCCAAAAGGCATCATATAGGTAAGGGCCTTCGGGCTAGGAAGGATCTCTTTATTCCTATCACCCAGCTAAAAGGCCTCCTGGGGCAAGGATATTCAGATTCAATTTATAAATGGGGAGAGTCCCTTTTCCCCATGGTCAGCTGGAGCTTCCCAATGAGAAGGTAGCAGTTTATAGAAGAAAATAGATAATGAGCATTTTAACCCCAGCTATGCCAATTCAATGACTGTAAAAATGGATAATATGCGCCTTAACTCCAGACATACTAATACGATTATTGCAAGAATTGGATTATGAGCACATTAACCACACACTTGCCAAAATGATCACTGCAGAAAAATGGTCGAGTGCATAGACCCTCAACATCCCAAGCATTTGCACAAGCAAAATATCACAAACTTTTTTTTCTCCCAGTCAAATCCTGTAGGTCTCTTTTAAATATACCCCCTTTGTGGGGGTCAGGTGGGGGTCAAGTCATTTTAGGTTATTTTAGACATTAGGTTTTGTAATTTTATAGTTTTGAAAGACCCTGCCCTTCAAAACCGGAGTGAGGAACCTAAGAAAGAGCAGAAACTATTACCTAGTAATTTTTTACTTGATGCTTCCAGCCTGCCCAAATCTTGTAAAACCCCAATGATTGCATTTAGCATGGCAAAATCAATGTTTGCTTAATCATTAAATGAACACATCTTATCTTATCACAAATGGCAAGTTCTCTATATGTTGCTTTGTGGGATAATCTCACAAAAGCTTTTTTCATCATAAAATCTATTGAACCTGTGAGTATTTGAGATGTTTTTGCAATTTCCGTTTCAGAAATTTGTTCTACATTTCTCACAAAGGCACTGCTATTTCCTAAACTGCTCTAAAACATCTTTGGCATGATCTGCTTTACTATCCATTTTCCTGCAATCTATTTTCTGTGGTCTACTGCTTTTTTGCTTGGTTATACACTTTTTAAAAATAATTTGTAAGTGAATTTTAAGACTATTTTAGTCTCAGGCTATGTATTAAAGGGTGCAATTTTTGCAGCAGCTACAGATCAAGATCATGTCAAGCCATAGATATAGCAATCAGCAGTTAAGCTTTACAGGTCACCTGTTTAAAAGCAAACATTTTATTGGTTGCTACTGGTTACTTACTTTGTTTTAAAACACAACTAGCACAGATGCTTATCAGATCCCAGCTACAGACCAGTTTTACTTTTATTGGTGCTCATCAGTGTAAAACATAGTGTACAGCACAAATACAGCGAGAAGATTAAGGAGTGAAACTGGGGTTCCTTCCCAGGATGTTTTTTGGCCTGTCTATTGTTCTGCCTAACTCTTTTATAACATCAATAGAGAGTATTCTTGTACCACTATATCTAATCTAAACACTAAAGACAGTTCTCCCTGACTTAAAATTAGTCCTTCTGGCCAGTGGTGTAAAAATGCACTGCCCCCCCCCCCCCCC
>CM044437.1:16352802-16385322 GCA_024363595.1 Xenopus borealis | reverse complement strand
CCCCCCCCCCCCCACGAAAAAAATAAATCGTTACACCCACACAGTGCAGGAAAGTATCGGTTCACCTACAGTACACTGTGCAGGAAAGTATCAATTCATCTACACAGTGCAGGAAAGTATCAGTTCACCTACACAGTGCAGGAAAGTATCAGTTCACCTACACAGTGCAGGAAAGTATCAGTTCACCTACACAGTGCAGGAAAGTATCAGTTCACCTACACAGTGCAGGAAAGTATCAGTTCACCTACATAGTGCAGGAAAGTATCAGTTCACCTACACAGTGCAGGAAAGTATCAGTTGATCTCATCTGCAAAGTGCAAAAAAATATCAGCTCACTTATACAGTGCAAGAAAGTATGAGTTCATCTACCCAGTGCATGAAAGTATCAGTTCACCTACACAGTTCAGGAAAGTATCAGTATACCTACACAGTTCAAGAAAGTATCATTACTCCTACCAGAACAGGGCAAAGCCGGCCAGGTGCCCTAAGCAACCTGGGCAGTTGTGCTGCTGACTGGGTGCACGCATGCATGAGAGCATTTATTAGACACTCGCATACATGCCGAATAGATGGTCAAGTGTGTGCAGATAGAAGTGCTATCATGAATTGAGAAGGGCAAGTAAGTGGGAGGTCAGCAGAGAGTGGTCCAGACTAGGCGTAAAGAAGATATGTGCCCGGCGCCCCTCGACCTTTGCGCCCTATGGACGTGCCTACCCCTAGTTACAGCCCTACACAGTGCAGGAAAGTATCAATTCATCTACCCAGTGCATGAGAGTGTCAGTTCACCTATACCATGCAGGAAAGTGTCAGTATAATTAAACAGTGCAGGAAAGTATCAGTATACACACACAGGGGCAGATTTATGAAATTCACATGAATGATTAAAAATTCGATCGAATTTTCAAAATGATTCGAATTTGAATTTTCCGAATATATTTGAAGGCCACTTCTAACATCGAATTTTGAAAATTCGATTGAATCGAATGATTTGAATAATTCGAATAAAATTATATTTGAATATTCTAATATTCATCAGTCGAATTACTTGCCCTTTAAATTTTTATTCGACAGCCTAGTTCGCCAGATTATATCTACCGAATTCCTATTAAACCCTAAGGGAAGCTCCCATAGGGTATTTTTAAGTTTTTTAGATCAAATAAATAAAATTTGACCGAATGGTTAAAATCGTTCGAATCGTTCAATTTGAATGATTTAATCATTTAATCTAATTTTTTCTATTCGATCACTCGAATAATCGAATTGCGGTAAAACCCTTCGAATTCGACATAAATTTAAATTCGGCAAAAATTCGATGGTCGAATTCGAGGGTTTTTTAACCCTCGAATTCGACCCTTGATAAATCTACCCCACAGTGTCAGTACACCTACAAACTGCAGGGAAGTATTGGTTCACCTACACAGTGCAGGAAAGTGTCAGTACCTCATACACAGCGTCAGTACACCTACATAGTGCAGGAAAGTATCAGTTCACCTACATAGTGCAGGAAAGTATCAGTTCACCTACACAGTGCAGGAAAGTATCAGTTCACCTACACAGTGCAGGAAAGTATAATTTCACCAACACAGTGCGGGAAAGTTTCAGTACACACACACAGTACATAGTGCAGGAAAGTATCATCACACCTACACAGTGCTGGAAAGTATTAGTACGCCTACAAAGTGCAGGAAAGTATAATTATAGATGGACATATGAAGGCATCAATACATCCATTGTTATTTCGTACTATTGCGCCTATTTCCATCAATGTATTTTGCGTCCTCCAAATACTTGTTGCGCTGTACAGTTTCATTGAAAGATTTTCAAAAACTGTTGGTTTATTGATGGGACCTGTATTATAAAATATTAAGCAGTCTCCTGAACATGTTATCTCTAAAACAATAAAAATTGTTCTTTATATGGTACAAATTGTGAAATGAATTTGAATACAATTTCAGTTATATGTCATTATCAGAAAGTAAAATGAAAAGAACACTGATAAAAGGACCATGTGGTTAGAGCTAGGAAAAGAACTTTTATTCTGAATATTTATTTTATGTTCTGTTCTGGCAGTAAAGTTGATTGTATACCTGCACACAGAGGCCATGGATTTGCTTGTTGATTTATCACATTACTGAGATTACAATGCGCCGGCCCATTTTGCTTTGTAAAACTGACAGTTTAAATGAGTTTAGTCTCACAGAATCTATTCCCTGTATATTTTTCTGGCAAGTAAAAGGAAATTAGGTATTTCTGGAAATGAAATAGGATTGTAAGAGGAATGTGAGAAAGCCGAAATTCTCAGAGACAGATTTAAAACTGTTAAAAATACTGGAAGAGATCCCAGTGGTAAACAGTGACACAATTTACTGTAGGAGAACAAGTCTGTTTTTGGAGGCTCACTGGGTTGAAATAAAGCAATCAAGCCTGAGCTACAGAAACTTCTTAACAGTGACTCGTATTTCACACATGTAACAAGTGCTTAAAAGCGGCTGAGTACTTTGTTACTGGGAATAACGGATTGTTGCAAGGTACACTGTTATGTGCTCCTGGACCAGAAATTATGTATAAACCAGAATATCTTAAAGGGCCAGTACACTTTCACTTTGATCTTCCCTGTTTTGTTCCCTCAGCTGTTAAGGTTATTATTTGTTCAATTACGTAAAGAACTGTTAATTCAAAACTGAGATATAATACAGGAATTCATGTATCACCATTACAGGATATTACTGTGGACTACTGTGTATCGTTTGAGACAACAATGTTTGGGTTATTCCACTAGGGATGCATCAAATCCCTATTTTGGGGATTCCACCAAACCCTAAATTTTTTCAGGAAGGATTTGGTCATATTCTGAACCATAATTTAAATATATTAATTAGATAATGGAAAGGGGAAAGTCCCATTGATCCCCTTAATCGTGTGACATAAAGTTATGTGATTTTAAAGGATAACTAAAGGCTAACTAAAGAAGTAGACTTGTATTACATTATGTTTTATGCTTCAGTACCAGCCCAAGGCAAACCCAGTTTCTTTCTTCTTTTCTGCTAATTCACTGTACATGATATGTGCTGCTGTCCCTTACTGAGCTTAGGGACCCACTCACAATATACAGTACACATAGAATAGAAATGTCACAATATAAGGCTGATTAGTCATTAATACAGATAATTACTACATGGCAGCACAGAAATCAGTGCAATTAGCATCAGAATTTAATAATCAGCCCTGTAGCTTATATTACAGACCAACCTCATTTTCTGCTGGATAATTAGTGACAACCCCTAAGCTTAGCTTCTCAACAGCTGCTCAGAGCCCACTGAGCATGTGAGTGTCACAGACACTTTCCAAGATGGTGACCCCCTGTGACAAGTTTGAAGTCCTGGATCATTGTTGCTATTGAGAAGAGGAAATTTTAGGCTGATGTAATAAGTGCAGTATATAAAATATGGCATTTTTAGACATTCAGTTTTTGGTTTTACTAAAGGTTTATAATGAGTTTGGCCAGGCTCTTCTCAGCTGAGAAGTTGGCCTTGATATGACATCATTGGTTGAGTAGTCATCTAAAAAATGTTATGTGGCATTCATCAGAGGACCATTCTTGGAACACACAATTATTATACAGGTACACAAAGTGATTTATCTGCCCAAATTGTACAGGTATGAGAGCCATTATCCAGAAACCCGTTATGCAAATATTCAAATTTTTAAAAACCATTTCCTTTTTCTCTGTAATAATAAAACAGTAGCTTTATGACTAATATATAATTAATCCTTATTAGAAGCAAAACCAGCCTGTTGAATTTACTTAATGATTTTCTAGTAGACCTAAGGAATTAAGATCCAAATTACAGATCCGTTATTCAAAAAACTCCACTCCCAAGCATTCTGGACAACAGATCCCATATCAGTACAAGATTAGGGCTAAATTACAGTCCTTATGGCCCTTACACAAGGGCATTTTTGGCTGTGATCCCCTGCGTTGCACTGAATTATTGTGAATGGGGCTGTACTCACACAGTAGCATGTAAGTGCCCTACGCAGGTTTGGATGCTTCATGCTTGTGCTAGGGCCATTATAAGGTAATTTATCAAGTCTAACAGCTTAATGATATTACTGAAATCATTCTTTAACCTAGTGTGAGCCTATAGAGACATATAATACTTGGTTAATATCTATGGAATTTCTATTTAAATATCCATCATTGCATAAGGATAAAAATATAAACTTAATCTTACCGATATCATCTGAAAATAGGATGTTGTATTATAGATGGTTGGTGTTAGGGTTTTTGAGGTTGCACTATCCAGCAAGGAGAGGGGTTAATTCCTTCCAACCGAGAGGCTTTTTATAGGGCTGGACAGGGTTGCCAGGTTGGCAGTTTTATAGCCCAATTAGATTAGTGGAGGGTTTTAAAGGTCCAACGCCACCAATGTACGGAATCTGGCTAGTTATGGAAGTTGCTGGGGGTTTGGACTTACAAAACTCACAAATTTTCCAGCCCAGCTTTCCTGTTCTTGTTATCTGTGCCTGTTCTGGCAAAACAGGCTACAGGACTCTAAGCAGCAGTAGCTGGTGGGAGATGGTGAGAGTGGGGTGGAGGAGAAGGTGGGCTCTTGCCTTTCCCGGTTTGCCTCCATCCAAGTCAGGCTGAAGAAGGGACTGAGAGCAGAAGAGACGAGCTGAGCAGTAGACTGCTGCTGCCGCCTCCTCCCTTTCTCCCCAGCAATGTCTGCTGCAAGTCACCCCAGCTTTTAGCTCTCCTTCCTCTGTCTACCAATCATTTTCTGCTGTGTCATTTCCCTCACTTGCTACATCACCTTCTTTCTCCTTCTACACCCTACCTTCCTGGAGCCCCAATGACTAGATCCAGATCTATGTGTGGGTCTGGATTCATGATAAAGCAACAACACCAGCAGCTCCATGGCATGCTTGGAGTAGCTCACTTACTCCAGTTTACAGCCCAATTTGATTGTTTACAAATTGGGCTATTTTTGGACTACATTTAAAATGGTTTTGGCAGTTTTTTTAAAGTCTTTGGCTGGTTTTGAAATGTAAACCTGGCAACCCTAGGACTGAAATGGAGTTGCTCACTGTCTGAGCGAAAAAAAAGGAAGCCTGGAGCAGATGAAGCAGTAGGGGGCCATGACAGGGGGGAAAATAAGGACAGGGAATGGGGTGGTGCAAGTTATAGTTCTAAGTAGTGTAGAGGGGGATAAGGCATTAATTGGAGGGGAAACATGAAGTGACCAACAGTGCCTCATGGTGAGCTGAGGGGAGTAGTCCAAAGGGCACAGAACTGTTGTTGCAGTGTGCGGGGCGCATGGTAGGGCTGCCCTAGGAGGGAGATAAAAATTGGGTAAATTGCCTAAGATGTAGTTGTAGATGTGTTTTCTGGAGGGGCAGGCCTGGGGCTAGGCTTTTGGGGTAAATGGCCATAGAAGGCCCAAGAGGAAGGGAATTTTGGAGGAGGATGCTTAGTCACAGGCTTTTTACTAGGATAAGTTAAAGTTAAATAATTGTAAGTTTTGATAATTATAATGCAGCTTTCAGCGGCTAAATGTTAGGCAGACGTTCATATATCTGTGTATTGATGTCAAAGTCAATAAACTGTTGATGGTGTTAATAAATTGCAATTTGGCTTTTCCACACATACTGTAAATGTGTGTCTGTATGTTTGGGAGGGGTGTTTGTTAAGTAGACAGCTATTGCTTTTTCCCCTAGCCATGAAATCAAAGATAGTTTGTTTTTTAAAATTGGCTTGTCTGACTATGAATTAATTGAATCTTTTGGTGCTGCATTTGTTTTGAAATCCATATACAGTATAACCTTGTCTCTTCCTCTTGTCTTGGTTATGAGCGTCCCCTGTATATGAGTTGCCCTGGTAGACAGCTTGGCCTTCACAGGTGGCTGCAAGATCAGGATCTTAACAGCATTTTCTGCCTCAAGAAAAAGGATCCTTCTGATTTACAAATCTAACAAGCAAATTTGATTATTGTAAATAACAATCGTAGCTTGGAAGCCGCCCAAGCTACCAAGCTTCCAGGCTTTTTTAATAGCCTGTAGAGAGAGTATTGTAAATCAACACCATCGTTAGTATTCTCTTGTCCGAAGTAGAAATCTGCTGGAAGACTTGAGGGCATATTGGCCCTTAAAGTGCTAAGTCACCTTTAACTAATCTTTGAGTAGGTTATAGAAAAGCTGATTCTTAGCAACTTTTCAGTCTTAATTTTTTCCTTTTATTTTTTTTTAATAAAACCTTTCACCTTTTAAAAGGAGGTCACTGACCCCCATCAGTCATTGCTCTGGGAGGCTACAATTTCATATATATATATATATATATATATATATATATATATATATATATATTTATATTTATTTAACGAGGGTGTAACTAATTCTGAACTGTATAATGTTTTTAAACAATAATTAGCTAAATACACAGCACACATTGATTGCTTATAGAGGTTAAATTATATTTTTTCTGAAAATAGGTCTTTTAAATTTGGTAATGCAAATTAACTCATTTTAGCAAAACTTTATAATCTATCTGATGACTTACCACTCCAAAATCAATTTGTGAGAACTGATTTATCATAACAAAGTGACTTAATTAACGTGAGTTATCTCATTAGAACAAGGAAATTACTGAACAGCAATCAGCTTGTAAAAATGTACCCAGATCAACTGACTTAGAAACAAGACGTATATATAAATTAGAATGCAGGCATACTGTAATAGTAACTATGTGAATGTAGGGTAATAAAGATTTTGCAACCTTTATTCAGGTGGGGTTGGAAAGCAAAGAGTCGGAAGGGGGTTTTGTTTTCTTTTTCTAGGTCAATGTACAGGTATGGGCTGCCACCAAAATGCTTGGGGTTTCCCAGATGAGGGGTCTTTCTGTAATTTGGATCTCCATACCTTAAGTCCAAAAAAAAAGGAAGAGTTAGTACCTTGTAGTGTCAATGCCCCCAGTATAGGGACTCAAGAGGATGGGCACAGGAACAAGAGATAACTTGAGTAATGATCATCACCTAGTGATGAAGTGAGTATTACCTCTGGGGTGTTGTAAATACTACAGTTAAAACAGAGTAACAAGGGATGAAATTATTTGAATAGTGATGGGTGAATCTGACCCACTTCGACCAAAAAAATCATCAATGGGTGTCTTTTAACAGTGCTAATTTTTTTCTTTTTACTATCATTATAGTCTAAGGGTGTTAGACTATTTTGCTCATCCTTATATCTGAAGGATCTATGAAATAATTGATGATTGAACCATCTGTTCAGCACCTACCAAAAGACTGTGAATGTTTGAGTCAATAAAGTGTTATCAATTTTTTTAAGGACCACTTGCAGCCAAATGATTTGAGGGATCAAGTTTTTTGTGAACTTGGTGAACCCTTCCCCCACCATTACTGCATGAGTCAACCTAAGAGGAAAGAATCACATTTAACCTGTGCTCCTGGGAGTTGAAGGGAGTGCAACTAGAAGCAGCCACTGTGGGTAAAACCAAGTAAATATATGAAAATGTTTTTTCTTTCTGAAGGTGAGCATTTCAAGTTATGCGAGCCAGAAGTTCAAAGTCTATTAATTCACTTCTTAGAGAAACTCTTATCTCTGCATTAGATCTAAATAACTAGTGTGATTTTCTAGGTTCTTGATCCCCATAGATTTTATTTCTATCTTCTGTGCATTTAAATGATTTGCCTTTATATTCTATTCATACCTTCTCCACTCTGATAAATTACTCAATTAAATGTGTTGTCTTGCTAAACTAATAAAAACACAAAAGTTATTACTTCCCTAGAAATTAGCCATGGAGGGCAGCCAGGGTCTGCTGAATAAATCTTACAAAAAACTGCTGCTTATTGTACAGTTCATATTATCTGCAGGAAAATAAAACCTCCATGCTGCATCCAAAAATTACACTAATAATTTAAAAATAAATGTATTTTTAAAGAACAGAGTTTCTCAAGTGCAAAATGTTCAGGTATATAATGATTTAAAGGACAGCAGAGTTTCTGGTGTCTGGTGTCCACTATAGGGAACTTGATCAAGCCATAATCAAGAAATAAAGATCAAGTAGCATTTCAGGTAGTTTAAAGAGTATTTGTTTATACTGTAAATGAAAATGTTTCATATATGTATAGCATTTCTAAGCATAGTGCATCAGTTTATCTGACTCAGGTAATTTGTGATCACACTCAGGCTGATATTAGTAATTAAAGGGCAAAAGCCAAAATCAAACACATAACAATCTGACCAGTACAACCTAAACACGTTTAATCAAACTACATATATAGTTTTTTTTAAAAAACAGTTTTTTTAAAAAAAAACTGTTACTGATTTAAAAAAATCCCTTACTTCTTTCACTGAGGGAGTCCATACAGTGACCATAAAAGTGACTATAACATGCAAAGTCCTGAGAATACCAAGTACCAAGAATGCCCAGCTTTAGTAAACTCACGAGATTTCCCTGTCTTATTCCTTGCTAGTGATGTCATTATGCAAATGAAGTGCACACACCAACTTCCAGAAGGTGGCAGCACTAACACAGAAGTTTGGCAGATTTCACAATAGCTTAGAATGTTTATTAGGCAAGCAAGAAATTTCAACTGAGCATGTGTGAGATTTCAGAGCTGCAGTTGGCTGTGAAGATAGAGGTAGGAGGAGCCAGTGAAATTCAAAATGCCTGCCTCAACTAGAACTGCAGTGGGGATAGGGGAGCTTGTTCAGAAGGTTTAGTGAGCTGATGATTTACATTATACAAACAATTCTAACTGTTTTAAGAACCAGATTTCTTGAACTTTACTTAGTAAATGATTTTAGTTATGATTGGTGCCCTTTAATATGGACAAAAAGGATCAAATTGAAAACTTATTGGCCTATGTATGGGGACACAATTATAAACTGCCCAAGCAATATTTTGCCTTGGGATTATAGGAAAAAAAGGGAAAGTTGTGCTCATCAGAATAACTATTTAAAATCATTACGAAAGTGTGAAAGGACGTACTTGAAAAATATAGATGTAGAGAATATTAAGGCCAGTAATGGAATAATTAGGAGAACTATCAATTTCCTAGAAATGAGGGTTTCCCTTTGCCTTCACCACCATAAAGGATCAGGACCTCCCATGCTTCCTACAAAAAATGTATTTAGTCGATATCAAGACCAACGTCAATCCAAATAGCAAGGATGGTGGCAACCTGGGATACAAATGGAGATAAAATGGACCTTCAGGGCAGAGTTAAACAAAATATCAATTTCATACACTGAAAGATGATATAAGTCACCTACTAATAATAAAAAGTAAAGGATAAAGAGTATGCAGCTATAAGGTCATAAACCAATTTAGCAATGATTGAATGTTGCCTACATTTCTAATAGCTGCATTTTATAGATGCATTTTCATATTACACATAAAGACCAAAGCAAAAGAGGCACTTAATATGTAGTCCTTTCTCTGAAGAAAATTATCTTCAGGAGGTGGGGTCAATGAGCAAGTAGCAAAGTAAAGAAATTATATAAGAAGGACATAGAAAATATTAGTTCTAATGATGTGAAAACCCACTCAAGTGATATGCTTTTTAAATAATTAAAATAACACTACCCCAGACAATTTGATGCACAGAAAGCAGATGTACTTAATAAATAAGCAAGGGTTTTATCTGCAATCAAACATTTAGGAGTTGCCCATTTTTTCAAATGTCACCCAAGTTAGAACCTAAATATATTTATAGCATGAAATTTCAGGTTTTGTTAAATAACATAAAAAAGAAAAGATAACACAGACATTAAACCAGTTTGTATTCTTAATTTAGCATGAACTTAAATATTCTAAAGCACAGCACTAGGTGCACACACCATGAAAAAAGATATTTGCACCTTTTTATCACTGCTATTGATGAGCACATTTGATGCCCATACCTAAGTCATGCCTTGTAGTGATGTGCAGGTTGACAAAAAGCTGAACCACACCTAAACCACCACCTGACCCTAACTCTGTATTTCTAGACCCACACCTGACCCTCTATGATGTCACAAAAGGGGCAGGGCAACATGAGTCAGCCAATAAAAATCTTTCACTGGAGGAGGAAGTAGGCACAGTAAGGTCGCTGGACAGAGACCACAAAACCTGCTTGACCTGTATGTCCCTTGTGTTTCGTGCCAGCCCTTACATCACTAGTGTGTGGAAGTTGGCCTGTACCCACAAACACACAACCAATGGGTAAACCTGCAATTCACTACTGCCTTAACTAGGCAGCAAGTTTTCAAGCAACTGAAGGGTACACAAGTGTTCATGTATGCCATACATGTGACATGCAATTTACTAACTATTTAGCACCACATTTTACACAGTCAAAATGCTTAGTTGTGTTTTAACACTTAAAGGGTAGGTGCAGCACTAGATGATAAAGTAGGTGCAGAATTTCTTCCATGAAAATGCCATTAACATTACTATACAGAAAGCCATTGATGCCTTTTATTGTGCTATTACTCACCTTTGCACACAAAGGATTGCTCTATCTACCACCCACGTTGCCACTCGTAAGTGCATACTATTTAATAACTCTACCATATTATCCTTTAGTAACTTTTCAAACATGTTCATCTCACTAGCTGCTGGCATAATGACGCTGAATCTCACGCATAACTTAGTTCATACTGGACTACACCTTAAGTATGCTTAAATATGACTTCAACACTAATAGAATAAATTGGCTTACCTATTTTCACCTGATGGTTAGTCTCAAAGTGCACCTGCAATATTATGAGTGTCATGTCACCGGGACATGGTGGTTTAGGATTCTTCTGTGCAAGGATTTTAAACCCTGTTTAGAAGTTTTTCTGACAAAAAGTATACTTTTCCAATGATCCTTTGCCCAAAGGGATCCTGCCAAGTATTATTTAGCATCCTAAGTACTAGTACTGGAACAAATACATTTATTTTTAAGGGAAACACCGGGTTGTATTAAGGTAGAACACAGGCACACTTTAGTGATTCATGGTTGTGTTACTTTAATAAAGCTTGAACATTTTTTTCATTTATAATATATCTAAGTTGTGGATCTTTTTGGCACACTATATGTAATATTTTTATCTTCATATGGCTTCTTGAAGTGGTAAACCAAAGATCATCAAGAATAAACAGTGAACCATATGGGGCAGTGAGAATAAATCAATGTTAACAGCGATTTATGCAAAAAAAAGTCTCTCGCTCATTTCCAGGATTCAATAAAGTAAATGCTCTGCCGTTGCTTAGAAACACTCTACAGAGCCGTTCTTCAACCTATTCATAATTATTTGCTAAGAAACATAGTTTCCAGTTTTATATTAAGTGAAGTGTGACAAAGTAATAAATGAAATGTGAAAACTTAAACCAAAGAAAATAAGAAACACAATAAATATTGAAAGATAATTAAACCAATGATATATAGTTTCCTTGGGAATCACGGTGCATGGTCAGCTGGAAGAGGCTTAAGAGGACGAGCTTGAATGGATTCCTAGGATTTTATGTGAGAAATAGTAAATTTGCCCCTTAAGGTATAAAGTTCCAATTTACAGAAAGACCCTAAGTCCCGAGCATCCTGGATGACAAGTCCATACCTGTACAAAACGTTGTCAAGTAAATGTAGTCAAGGTCACTTAGATATAATTGGGAGCTGCACTCATCTTTTTTCACAAAAAACTTGAATGTTTAGAGGGTTTTAGAGGTTTTCATATTATTTAGGGCATAATTTTGCATTTGTTTTGTTTGTACTTTTTAGATTTGGATATTTTAATAAATGACATTGCATTTGTGGTTTTAGAGAAAATTAATTTATTAAAGGTTTCAATAACCTCTGAAATGTGAAATCTGATGAATGGATAAATTAGGATACATCACAATTTCTTAGCATTGTGATGACTTTTTGCAGAAGTTTATAAAGAGACAAAGCACAGTTTAACTTTGTTGAGCAAAAGCAGTATGATGTTTCAAATATTTTCTGTTTTTCTCAATATATGACAGGCTCTGAAAAGCTTCTTTGTTATCATGTAGAAAAGCTTCAATTTGGTTGAAAAGTTACTCTTTCTACAAATGTACAAAAAGCACTTTAAAGCGTTTATTTTTTCTTGCAAAATACTGAAATATTGTTTACTTCAAAAGTTGTTGTACATTTTCTTAATACACAAAATTCACAGCAAAATAAGGTTGAAAACACAGCCTGAAACATCTTAGCTGAATTTGTTTGTGTGAATGCACTAAGTGATAAGTACAAATAGTACAAGCACTGTATCATTAGTATTTAAAGTAAAACATTAAGTGGCAATTTTATTTAGTATTGGTTCTCTGTTATAGGGGCCTATTTATTAAACCTCAAATTTTTCTGGGTGACTTTTTAAAGGGGTAAAACTCAAATTTTTAGAGGGAAAAACCATAATTTTAAAAAAATGTATTATGATCCAAAGCTGATAAAAATTCTAATACAAAAATACTCCACCTAAAACCTTTCAAAATCATGTAGAAATTAATGACAGATGGTCCCTTCAGCAATTGTAACATGTTTTTTACCTTCAGGATTCTCAATAGTTTTCAGATGTTTGTGTGGGTTTCCGTTTTATAATTTGATAAAGCTGCATGATTCAAATTGACATATGTTTTTTTTTATACCAACTTTTTAAAGATTAATTATTGGTAAATTAAGAGGATTCGGGTTTGGTCTAATTTTTTTATTAGAGAAAAAAAGTCAAGTTTTAGTAAATAGCCCCTGAATGAATGGTAGGATTCTGAATTTCAATCATAATAACTTTTGACTGCGCAGTAATTATTAGGGAGGAAATAAACTTACCGGAGACTTTTCTTTCTTTCCACCTTTCCCTGTTCTCTACAGAGTTAGGTATCAATAAGGCATATGTTCCACAAATGTGTGTTTGTTGATGTATAAGATGCTTAAGGGAATCTAGATATGGAATAAGTTGACCTCCACCAGTGGGGTTAAGGTAAGTAGGGTTAACATCCCCAGAAGTAGTCAAACTGTTGTTAATCTACTGAAGGTAAAGTTCTAGATAGAGAAAAAAACTGATTGATAAATTTAAATAAATAATGATTATTAACAAATTTTTGGTGACTAACGAATCTGGGGCTGCGGTTTTTGGACACTGGCGCACATTCGCTTGGAAAAAATGCACCAGCCTCCAAAAAACAGTGTTTTCTACGCCGACCAATTTTCACGGGTGTTTTGCAAATTTTATACACTGGAGCCGAATCTCGGGAATTTGCCGCAAATTTGGCCAGGCAAATAAATTCGCCCATCTCTACCCATGATCATAATAAAGATTTTATAATAAGTCACTCATAAAGTGACTTTTTCATCTCATTAACTATGTCATCTCCTCCATACTAATATCTCTCCTACATTTTCACTAAATCACTTGTATAGGGAAATAAGCGGTTACATTTACAGCAAAAGAAAATTCTCCACAGTTCTCTAGCAAAAAAGTACTTTATAGAATATAAGAGCATTCTTAAAATACAGCTGATGTATGGAGGTAAACTTTGATGGAGTTAGAAAAGGACTTTTGTACTAGTAAATATGCCCCCAAGTGCCAATAAACTAAAGAGGATGGAAGTTCCTGTCCCTTCGAATTTATAATCTACAGAAGTTTTTTGGGGGGTTAGACCCCCCTTTGCAGCCCAACATTTCTTCCTTAACTCATAACAAGGTACAGATATATGAAACCATGGTCACACCATGCATCCTCCTGTAGTTACATTAAATTCACACCCAAATGTGGCTCTGATTTACCTTCAGAACCAATGCATTGTTGTAAGACCCAAAGTCCAAGGACCTCTGATCTATGTTCAGTGATTAATTAAGCAATATACTTTAAGCAGACACTCCAGCAGAAATTCTAAATCAGATTCCTTTAATTCATTTTGATGTAACTAGCATGCCTGTCTGAAAAAAATCTTGAGAAGTAGCACATTCAGTTCCAAGAGTAACTAAGGCAAGGCATCAATTCAGAAAAGTCTCAATTGTGTAACAAAAAAATTATAAATTGAGATTCTGATATACAGCATCTTAGAGAGGCTTTGCACTCAATTACAGGTGTTGGCAATGGCATCACTTTGAAACAGCATATTTTGGGGAAGAAAAATAAAAAATGTAAATGTTACACATTGTGTAAATGTATGGTTTAAGCTGCATCAGTAATACTTTGAAGCTGATATATTTGTGGGAAAAACAAGATTTCTATCCCTGGCAGATTTGCTGCTGCATATCAAAAGGGACAGATTTAATGAGCATTTTTCTGCTGAGAGTTTTATCATTATGTAAAAAATACATGTACATAAATAAATAAATAGCCTTTAGAACAAAATGTGTTTTTCTGAACCCAAAGGGAAAAAAACAACCACTGTATCAGATTCATGCAAGGTACTTAATAAAACACAAGCTCATTCACACCATAAAAATATCAAAATGTTTATGTTGTGTGATATTTCCTGTTTGTGGTTCATAATGAATTTAAAACCTGCTTCTTTCTAATACAGAGAATGTGGGGTTATGAATGTGCCCTGCTAGTTGGTTGTATAAGCTAAAATTTAAGGAAATAGAAAGATGTTTTCCTAAATTCTCATGAACGATATGCCAGTTGTGTTAGATTCTATATAAAGCCTTCTGAAATTTGGTTCCCTAACATCTGGTTCAACAAATTCAAATTAAGGATTACTTGAAAAGTGAATAAACAGATGTAAAATGAGATGTATAAATTATCAAATAATACATAAACTTTATTTAACTACAACCAATATTTTATTTTCTAAAACATACCAAATTTACATTTTTAGCAATATAACTATATAAAAACTACCCAAATAAATATCAATTATTCAATAAATGAATAAATAGACCACTGAATATATAAGGGGGTGACATTTCATATGTACCAGAAATGAATCTCCACTTCATAAAAGTTGTTTGGAATACTAAAAAAGAGTATACAGGTATGGGGCCTGTTATCCAGAATGCTCAGGATCTGTGGTTTTCCTGGATAATGGATCTTTCCCTTATTTGGATCTTCATACCTTAAGTCTACTAGAAAATCATGTAAACAATAAATAAACCCAATAGGCTGGTTTTGCTTCAAATAAGGATTTATTACATCTTACAAGGCACTATTTTATTATTACAGCAAAAAAAGCTAATATTTTTACAAACTTTGGATTATTTGAATTAAATGGACGCCATGAGAGACAGCCTTTCCATAAATCCATGCGAGTGGTTGCCTAGCAATGCCGTTTGGCGCCAAGTTTTTGGATTTAAATGTTTGTTTGCATACACCACACTGTTTGTCTCCCTGACGAAGGTTCCAGTTAGGAACCAAAACGTAGGATTTCAATAAACCTCCACTATTGCTTTTGACCTGTTGCTGTATATGTAATTCCTTGGAGTGCTGTCACCTGCTGTGTGATAGATATATATATATATATATATATATATATATATATATAATTAAAACTTTGGACTTACCTCTGATTTTGTCATTTCTAATGGCACTTTTGAAGTATTTGTTGCTGAAGATGCTGGCCTCTCCCTTGGTTTTGAAGGAACCCTGCTCATGGCAGGAGGTGGATTGTGCAGGACAGAAGATAGGCAGAGTGAAACTGTCTCTTTTAATGCCTTCAGCTGTGACTCCTTTGAAAACAAAAAGGATGGAGATAAGTCAGTAGGAACCTACTGAAATAATAAAGAATAGTAAAAATGTTCTACCCGTAACGATTTGTTCACTTCAGTTATGGGACCTGTTATCCAGAATGCCCAAACAGGCAGTTTTTGCCCTCCAATAAGGATTAATTATATCTTAGATTAAGTACAAGGCATTGTTTTATTATTGCTCATAAAAATGAAATAATTTTTAAATATATGGAATATTTGGATAAAATGGAGTCTATGGGAGGCAATCTTCTCATAATCTGGAACTTTCTGTATAACAGGTTTCTGGGCAAAAAATACCATACCTGTACTAGATACTCAACCTTCTACCTACTAGTGACACTTTCCTGGGAACTCTGTCAATATTGTGTCTCATATGACAATAATAAGTAACTATTAATTACTGCACATTCACATGGCCAGTGAAAACTCGGCAAAAAAAATTAGCCGAAAAAAACGAGTCGCGCGTCTTTTATTGACGCAGCGCGTCGAAAATGGCGCGGCGAAAACGACGCGACGTGCGGCGAAAATGACGCGACGCGTCAAAAACGACCCATCACGCGTCAAAAACTCGACTCGTTTCGTTTCTCGAATTTTTTCGACAATTCACGAATTTCGATGGAAATTCGCTAATTTTTCGGCGAAGCGAAACGGGGGGAGATTCGCCCATCACTAGTTATTATGTTATATTATATAGAGTTATTAGTAATTACCAGGTCCAATAGATTCATTCCTAGTAAGTTCTTGATCAAACTGAAATAAAAAGTTGTCATTAAGCATATTTCATTATGCGTAATAGATCTTGCCAGATTAAGTTAATTTCTTTTTATGAGAAGGTAAGCAGGGACCTCAATTCTGGGATGGCAGTGGATGTGATTTACTTAGACTTTGCTAAAGCATTCGATACAGTGTCACTCAGAAGGTTACTGGTTAAATTAAGGAATGTTGGTCTGGAACATAGTATTTGTACCTGGATAGAGAACTGGCTAAAAGATAGACTACAAAGAGTGGTGGTAAATGGAATGGGTGGAGGAAGTAATGTTGGCAAACCCCTTTCACTCCCTACCATTCCCCTAAGTTTGACTGTTTTGGTCCTTAGTAAGGAGAAATTGTTCACAAAAAAAATAAAAAATAAATAAAAAATGAATTGCCACTGCAAGTATATATTTTCTGTATACTTGATGTACATTACCCCTAAACTGTACATTTTTTTCCTTTTTTAACAGTACATCCAATTTCATTTCATGATTACATTATCAAGGGAAGCTTTTTCCATATCATCTTTTGCTATGGTTAATTTTTGCTCCAGATCAGTGAGTTGTTGTGCCTGTAAAAGAAAATGATAAAAAAATGTTAGACATTCACTGTGAATTAAAACTCAGAAATAATGACATTCCAGGTGATGGCATTGCATGACAGACTGCATTGCTGGTTATATGTGGTACTTTATTACCATAAGACATCACTGTTAATGTAAATGTAATTTATAGATGAACATGCCCATTTCTAATGCATTGTTTAAATGACTAATTATGAACTCGCAGATGGCGGCTCAAACATATGCCTAGCTGTTTCTTCAGAAAAACCTATAAAAATGATTTGTACACTCATAATAGACAAAATAAGTTTGAGTATTAATAAATACAAATGGGCGCTTGGGGAATACACCTGCCTTTTGTATGATACAATATTTATGCCATCATCTTGCATTGCATGTATGGAAGCAGCATACGTACAGTATATCTGATCCTTTGTTAATGGGAAACATAAAAATATGTGATACAGATTTTCACTGCTATAACTTCACACATAGACAGCCACTATATGTTCTATAACTATATAATTATCATTAATGTTCCTTGTTATGTATTTTCCTTCAAATCTAAATTAAAGTATTTTAATTTTACATCAGCCCCTGGGTAGTAGCTCTAGCTACAGTGATTGCATTTGAATTTGATTCTTCTCTACTTTCTCTTCTTTAGTAGAACTGGTCTTATTTAAGTTAAGTCATTTGCAATGTACAGGGCAGGGTGCAAAGTACAAAAGACTGGTGAAAACTGCCTTATCTTGTGCATTATTCCGACACACATTTTAAGGAGCAACAGCAAACACAGGCTGCTACAGAGCCCTGTATTATGGGCAAGTCTTGTACACACCAACACTGAACTCTGCACCTATTGCATCCAAAACCCTAAAGCAGTGATCCCCAACCAGTTTCTCGCGAGCAACATGTTGCTCTCCAACACCTTGGATGTTGCTCCCAGTGGCCTCAAAGCAGGTGCTTATTTTTTAATTACTGGCTTAGAGGCAAATGTTGGTTGTATAAAAGACAGATTTCCTGCCAAACATTCTCTCCTGTAGACTGCCAGTCCATATAGGGGTTACCAAAAAGCCAACCAGAGCTCTTATTTGACACCCACATGGACTTTTTCATGCTTGTGTTGCTCTCCAACTCTTTTTTAAATTTAAATGTGGCTCACGAGCAAAAAAGGTTGGGGACCCCTGCCCTAAAGCATGTACTTTTTGTATGAGCACTAAGGGGGTGTTGTGCCCCTTAGTGCTCTGGTACTTGTATCTAGAGCCATAATACAGGTATGGTATCCGTTTACAGTAAATCCATTATTCAGAAGGCTCTGAATTATGGACAGGCTGTCTACCATAGACTCCATTTTATCCAAACAATCCAGTTTTTTTTTTAATTATTTTCTTTTTGTCTATAATAATAAAATAGAACATTGTGCTTGAACAAAACTAAGATATAAATAATCTTTATTGGAACAAAACCAGCCTATTGGGTTAATTAATGTTTACATGATTTTCTAGTAACCTTAACACAGGTTTTTTTCATTAGAAAATGAAAACAGATGTTTATTTGGTTACTATGGGTAACTACTCTGGTGCAATTTAGCAGCTATGTTGGAAAATAAGCATCTTTGTATCCTGTAGTCAAAGGAGATGATTTATTCACATTCTAATTCAAGTTTTGATACAAAGGGGCAGATTTACTAAGGTTCAAATTGATTCGAAATGAAAATTCAAATCAAATTCAAATTAAAATCAAATATTTTGGGCTTATTTGACTATCGAATAGCCCAAAATTTGATTTGAATTGGTCAAATTAGAAAATTTGAATTCCCTGAAACTGTTTCCTGAAACTGGAATATTCCCAATTTCTTTAGCACAAAAAACTCAAATGGACCAATTCAGCATTGGCGAGTTCATATAGACGTCAAAATGCAAATAATTTTTTCAATTTAAGTTTTTCAAATTTTTTGAAATATGTGTATAATGGAATTGTGCTGCATTTGATAATTTTTTTTAAAAATTTTGAGCAATACATTTTTTTTCATTCAAGTTTTTTAAAAAGTTAGTGTACACCTGAGATCAATGAGTTTTTTTTTTTTAAACAAAACCCCCACAATTATGCCTTCAAAGATGTAATCTTAAGGCTGACATCAGTGAGCAGCACCACAATGCATCACCTATGTCTCCTCTGTGTCTCTAAATTTCTTTTTTTTTTTTTGCAGTATGTGCTTTAAACTGTGGTGCTTCCATCAATAAATTCCCTATGTAGATTCAATGCATCCCCTTTGACCTCTCTAGGTCTTTTTCCATCTCTCTCAGTCCCTTCCTCACTATACCAGGGACAGACAGAGGCAACTTTATCTCTCAAACACTTACTTGTAACCTTAACCCAAGACTATAATAGAATATCATTATCAGAAAACATCAAAAGTACACAACAACACCAACAACGTGAAGAAGGAAATTTGAAGGATTAAAGACAATTAAATTTTCTAACCGAAAGTATCCAAGTTGCTGGTGATCATCCCTTAATGCTACTATGTGCAAGGAGGCCTGAACCTGAATTGCCATATTAATGCAGGTTAAGGATACATTATCTGGAAAAACCTTTATCCAGATACAGTAGCTCCAAATTACGGTAAGGCCATCGCCTTTTTTTCTGTAATGATAAACCAATTCCTTGTATTTGATCCCAACTAAGATAATCAATCTTTATTGAATTTAAACTAATCTTATTCATTTTAATTCAAATTAAAATTACTTTTTAGTAAACTTGAGGCCTGGAGGAACTCCTTTATAATCAAATAATGAAAATGTTTAAAAATTATTTCCTATTTCTCTGTAGTAATAAAACGGTATCTTGCATTTGATCCCAACTAAGATAAAATATTTAAATGTCATTTTAGTAGACTTAAGGAATAGAGATCCCAATTAAACATAGATTCCTTATCTGGAAAACCCCAGGTCTTGAGTATTCTGGATAACAGACTCCATACCTGTCTATCAATATGTTTTATGAACAATTTAACATTTACTTTTTAATGCTACTAATAATGTAGTAATATCAAGCAGTTTTTGAAACATAGCATTCAAAAGTCTACCCAAAAATATAGAAATCGTTACTAGGCCAGGAGACCAGTGCAAAACTCAGAACAGGTATCTGCTTTCAAGAAAGATTACATTTTGTCAGGTACCAAAGCAGTTATTCCATCACACTACCTAGCACGTTCCTTAATGCTGAAAGTTATAAAGCTGAATGACAGGATATTGTCATTAAAAAAAATTAAAAACACTCAAAGACAAAGATCATATTTGTAATTTTATGGCGGCAATCACAATGACATGGCTTTTTGTCACATTGCCTTTGTGGTGAATTAAGGACAAGGAGACAAGGATTTTGAGCCAGATGGTTATCTGTTTTTAATCTAAAGCTATAATTATATATTGTGTAATTTATGTAGATGAAGTGCTAGTAACATTCAGGCTCATCATTCAGAAATTATATTTCTTGCTCAAGGGCCTACAGTGAATATATTATTTCTTTTTCAAAGGCTAGTCTGTTTTTTGTTTTATATGCAGAATGTACATCATTGAATTGCTAGCACCTTGAAATATGAAAATCATATCTATACTAATAGTTGGTATTAATGTATTTTTTTCTTCGAATATTGTAAGATATCCTTGTCTCAATATTTGAAATATTTCTAAATATTTGGGGTATTACTAAAATGGCAGTATTAGGAGAGGAACAAAATTCCACTTTCCCTTTTTTAATGCATCCTATATATAATTAACATTGTGCAATGCTCAACAATGTTAAATACTAGCAGGTGAATATAGACCATTCTTATTCTAAGGGCATGTAGGCATCCCCTCTCCTACCCCTAAGCTCCCCTAAAATCCATGTCATTCTGATACTAGAGATAGTTAGGGAGCACTGGAGGAAGCAAGATGCAGCAGAGCCCATACTAATTGCTTGCCTATAGCCAGAGCACATTGTGTTCTTTGTGCCAGATTTTTAAACCAGGGCAACATGCAGAGTACATCTATGCCTTAAGTGAAACTGCTTTGTAAATTGGCACAAATTTGAACCATGCATTTTGCATCTGGAGCACAAGTAAATGACTCATCCAGGAATGTATAACTAGATGACAAGGTATGAATGTAGGACTAGATTCCTCTAAGACTCCCCAATCAGTGACTTGTGAGCAACATGCCATTCACCAACGCCTTGGATGTTGCTCCCAGGGGCCTCAAAACAGGTGCTTATTTTTTAATTTGGGTGCAAAACTTGCTAAACAGAACCTCCTGTATGCTGCCAGTCCAGATTGACAATACCAGCCCATATTTTTGCACCACCTACAAACATTTTTAGTGCTTGTGTTGCTCCCCAACTCTTTTTACATCTGACTGTTGCTCACAGGTAAAAAAAGGTTTGGGGATCTCTGCTCTAAGACAAGACAAGAGAAAAACGAAGGTTGCACACGAGTATTTGTCATCCATCTTACTCCCTATTAGAGGCAAAATTCTTCTATTGAATCTGGTCCAAAGAGAGATTAATACAAACTACATTATGGAAGCTACTGAGTTGAATTAAGGATGACCTAATTGCTTAGTTGACTCTGTGGGGCAGATTTGTCAAGGGTGAATTTTTTTTTTTTTAGAAATTCAACTAGAAAATGGTTAAAATCAAATTTAATTTAATTTTCAAAAATAGGGTTTAACAATAATTTGGTAGGTTTAATCTGGGCGAACTAGGCAATCAAATTGTTTTTTAAAGGGTAAGTACTTCGACCATCGAATGGTCAAATGATCGAATAGATTTTTATTCGAATCATTAGAATCGATCGAATTTTGAAATTTCATGGTCGAAGTACCCAAAAAAGTTATTTGAAATTTGAATCTTTTTGAAAATTCGATCAAATTTTGAATCATTCATGTGAATTTAGTTTAGTTAAGGGTAGATTTGTTTGTTTATTGTTGATATACATGCAATAAAGTACAGTATTTTGTAAATAGAATATACAACATTATATGGCTGCACATGCTCTTTAATCTACTTTTTATAGAATTGCACATTATTATATTCAGTTCAGTGGGGCCTTTTTTTACTTCTAAACTTTCTCCTAAAAATGTAGTGTCTCTAGTTTGAGTGGAGACCTGTTAGGTTTGTTATAATCTAAGACAATTTATGGTACTTGGCCATTTCTACAAGACTGTAAAAAAGTCATGGAGGCTTAATACAAAACAAAAATTAATTAGCATGATCCATACATGTCTAATAGGCTAACATTAAATAAGACCAAGGGAGAGGCACTCAAGGACAGAGAAAGTAAATGAACTGCAGACTGTATTGAAACAAGTAACATAAACAAAGCCTTTACGTGTTTTGTACACTCGGGCACTTAATCATAGGCTGGAGAAGCATGGTTTGGATACCCACTATATTCTTTTGATCACCCTATCGGTAAAGTACCTCAATCAACCTACGTTTGATTCCTCCACCTTGAGCTGTAGGTCTGGGGCATGTGCACCCAAACTAGCTATGAACTAATATTTTTTTTTATTGTATCCTAAAGTTAAATAAGACCTAAAACTAGTGAGTATTAACTTGTGTTCATTACTAGTGTTGAAACTTAAAATAGAGCATTCCTGTATATATCATTTAACATTAACTTTGCATGACCTTGTTCAGGAATCATGATGGTAATATGCTGACAGAGGCAAATGCCCAAGAAAGTTTCTTTAATGACTTTACATTTCTGTGACTTTGATCATATGTTTACATTTTAAAACTCTTTTCTACTCAAATATTTTGCATTATGGAGCTCTACAGGTCTTTTACTTCTACATAAGTCTAACAGCATTGCACTCATTGAGTTTGCTTATTTTTTCCCTTATTTTTTCATTATTTAACCAGCACTCGTGCTCATCAATAATCTTTTATTACACTCAGGGGATTAGGTGTTCAACACATTATGCTTAAACTATGCTAAGGGATTTTAAAAACTAGAGCTCCAGTTTTAGAATAACACTGAAACATCTACAGTATACAGTATAGGAAGAATGATTAATACGAAGCCTTTATAGTTCACTTGAAAATTACATTTTTTAATCATTCTTAAAACTATTTAACCTTTGGAAGCCCTAGACCATTTGATGTTGAAAGAGTATCCTTTATTTATTTAAAGCTAGTTCATAAATTTAAATTGTTAAGCAATGCTAATATAATGGAAATCTCTATACCCGGGGACTATCTATAGAAGTTAACAGCCTATTACAGAAATTATTTTATTTTATAATAACACATTGCCACATTAATCAGACCAAGAAACCAATGTGCCTATAATATGCTATGGGAATATTAAGGTGGCAGTTAATTTTACTCATATTCATGGAATGACCAAGCAAGATGTTGCAACAGAAGTACTGTGTAACTATGAGGTCTACAGTTACAACAAAACTTTTTTAGTGTTAACCAAGGGTTGGGTGGAATGTTTCTTCAGTTCAATTTAAAATGGGACTATATTGTATCATGTAATTTAAAAGGGGTGGTTGGGGTTTAACCTAACATTGAATATGTTATATAATTTCATATTCCTAGCAACTTTGCATGTGGTTCATTCTTATTTTTTTATATAGTTTTTAAATTATTTGTCTTGCTCTTCTACATATTTCCATATTTTAACTAGGGCTTAATGACCCCATTAGCAAAAAAAAAAAAAACTATTGCTATGTGAGCTTACAATTTTGTTATTATTGTTACTTTTTATTCCTTATCTGTCTATTTGGGCCCCTTCTCATTCATTTTCCAGTCTCTCATTCAAACCAAGTCCCAGTTGCTAGGGTAAACATGCTCCTAGCAACAAGATTGCTGATGAAATTACAAAACTCGAGAGCTGCTCAACAAAAAACCTAAATAATAATAATAACATATAACGAAACTGAAAACAAATTGCACTTATACTAATTTAAAGGTGAACACCTCCATTAAAGCATTAGAAGCAGAAGCCCACCATAAAGGTCAGATGACCACATGTAATACCAGTCTAACTTTCTCCAAAAGTAACATTTAAAACTTAAAAATGAATTGCGAATGCCATGAATGTTGCCTTAACATTTTAAGACATTGAATGTGATATGTGGTTAGTGTCAGGGTATACAGTATATATATATATATATATATATATATATACTCACAGATCTTAAGGCGCACACCGTATACCTGGGTGCCAGCTAAAAAGTGATATGCAACGAGACAAGGTAGTGGCACTCACAGGTTTTTCAAGCAAAAAATTGAAAAAATCTTTATTAACCTCAATATTTCGATCCCCCACAGGGATCTTCGTCAGGAGTATACAAACAAACAAAACAAACAAACAAACAAACAAACATATATATATATATATATATATATATATATATATATATATATATATATATATATATATATATATATATATATATATATATATATATATATATAATTGAATGCACTCACAGGGCTTTGTCATGATGAAAAACATGAATTTTTATTAGCGATTTTTCGGCCCCTATTTGCGGGCCTACTTCAGGAACATAAAAACTGTACAAAAAATTTGATATTAAATAGGTGAAAATAGCGCCAAAAGACCATTACATGACGCCATAAGTGGGAGTGAACCTAGGTGGTGACATCACCATAGTGTATAACCAACCACAGAAAATCAAAACAATCCAAAATAAGCGATATATAGAAAACTACCTAATGATAAATGAATAAAATAGACACCATCCTGAGTTTGTGTATTAGTGAAACAGTGAAAATTAAAACCAATAGGGACCCTCAAAAGAGTCCAAATATCACTATGCCCAGATGTTATCATGGTTAAAAAAGCAGATATAAAAACAAAAAACCCTTACCGGTAACCGTGTAATGCTGCCGTCATACTTATGCGCCCTTGTTGCCCTTTCCTCAGGAGCGGGTCAAGGTTACTGTGGGTAGATCTAACGGAGGGTATACAATACTTCCTGGACATCTGTTTTTTTTTTAACCAGCACCCAGGCATTCTTCTAAAGTTTAAATATAAATATATATATATATATATATATATATATATATATAATATATATATAATGTACAGATGATCAGCACTCACTGCTTTCAAGGTGAAATAAATGTGCTTTTATTCAACAAATGCACATAATCATCCAACGTTTAGGACCCACATGGGGTCCTTTCTCAAGGATACATTGTGCTAACAGTGACATTATTAAATACCCTCCCCCAATCTGTGCGAATTGGCATCATGATGTGGGTTTGATGATATTTATCGAAGGGTGAACAGGCACACATAAAAATGTAAATTGTTTTTTTATGTTTAAAGTTTCTACACTTTTCATTAAATGTTTGTAGCATACTCTGACATGGGAACACATACTGTATATAGGTCAGCACTTTAAAAATTTAAGGAAAGCTTGAATAAAGTTTCTCATTCTGCAAGACCAAGGACAAAAATATACGAACATCAAGAACATTACTGCAGATAATTTTTTAACCCTTATGCTATCAAGCTGCATCTATTAATAGTTGCATTGTATGAATTCACAGACAGTACCAGTATGATGGAGGGAACAGATAACTGGAAACAGGTAACCAGTTATCCAGAAAGCTTGGGACTTGGGGTTTTCCGGATAACGACCTTACTGTTATCTGGATCTTCATACCTTAAATGAACTGTTCATTGTAAAAATAGAAACATGGTAAATTGATGTTGTGCAAAATCAAAAATGTTTGTAATATAGATTGTCAAAATTGTAATCTATAAAGTCTGGAGTGACTGGATGCCTAACATAATAGCCAGAACACTAATTCCTGCTTTTCAGCTCTCTAACGCTGATTTAGTCAGCAACTTGAAGGGGGGGTTCATGGGACATTCCTGTTCAGTGAGTTTGCAACTGATCCTTAACATTCAGATCAGATTCAAAGGCCCCCCTCAAGTCACTGATTGGTTACTGCTTGGTGACCAGGATAACCAGTCAGTGGAAACCAAGAGAGCTGAAGATCAGGAAGTAGTGTTCTGCCTTTATAAATTACATTTTTGCCTAACTAACTATATTAGAAACATTTTTTATTTGTACAGCCTAAATACAACATTTCTATTTTTGCACTGAACCGTTCCTTTAAGTCTACTAGAATTTTTTTTAAACATTAAGTAAACTCAATAGGCTGGTTTTGCCTCCAATAACAATTCATTATATTTTAGTTTGGATCAAGCACAAGGTACTGATTATTACTACAGAGAGAAACATTACATTTCCACTGATAGCATCACATGGCCAGGGAACCTTAATAAAGTCAATAGAGTTGTTTTAATGCCCTACACATGAGCCCATTTTTAAATAATGTTCCAAATGCTAGAAAATGTATGGGGGAAACCGGTTACCCATAACAAAATGTTATACAGCCTACCACCTGAAAAGTTGGCAGCGTTTTTTAAACTTAGATGATTTTTCCACTCAGAATATCATGTAAGTAAATGAAGATAGAGGAAGTTCTATGCACTCTAGTGCACTTTGCCTGGTCCTAGCTGGTGAAGGCAAGTCTGGATAGAGGTAACATTCAGTAAAATCCACATTTTAGTGAATTTGCAGAGTAATGTCCATTCACCAGAGCAAAAAGTCGCCTGGCGTGAGAGTGCAAATCACCACTAGCATATCTCTCTTTTGCTAGCAAAGTGACGCCTGCGCCTGTTAGTAGATCGGCAAAGACCCTGCGGGCGGTCACTTTGACCTTTTAGTAAATCTGCCCCAATATCCTGAAAAAGAGAATGTAATATTTTGAGTTTGATTTGATGGTGAGACATGGCTGCAACAAGGTGGACTAACATATCTGTTGGGTTTCAGTAGCACCATACTACTTATACCATCTAATACAGAACACTACAATATACTGAGTTTAAAATGGGTCTCGGTTTTATTAGTATAATATGTAACCCAAACATGTACAACATCATGTCAACAGCTGAAATAAGTGGCATGAATGTACCAAATCATCAGAACTCTCCCGCTAAATCGACGTCCAAGCTGTGGGCTGCGGATTACACCTCAGTTTAACTGGCCAAGCTTCATTTCATCCCATCTAGCCCTCCTCAAAACAAAGACGTGACAACAACAGGAGATGAAAATAAACACAAACAATAGTAATACAACCAAAGGAGACCATGTTTTTGCACTCTACATGGTCACTGCCAAATGTAAAAATATTTTGATTTAGGGTGATTTTGTAAAAACTCAAACTAGACCGTCTAACTCCCTAACATTGTCCAAATCACAATGACTGGGTAGTGTGTTTGCAACAGCCTTGTTGTACAACCTTGTTCATCCAACATTATGGAAGACCCGTGGCATTTATTTGTAGGATGTGTATCATAGAATGTAATAATGGGAGATAAGATGTTTTAAGTTGCAAGCAATATGATAAAGACAATTTAAATAAATGTCAAATGCAAATTGAAGAAATCTTTGGGGTTTACTAGTTTGGAATAGAAGCCGCCATTATGACAAAGAAATATAGAGTTAATTTACTATTCCTCCTCAAAATAGCAAGCCCCTTAGTGCTCATTGAGGCAGACTCTTGCCCAGTTGGATGGATGTGCTCTGCACCTCATCCTGAATAAAATCTGAAGCAAAGTGTAAACTGCAGTTTCAAACTAACCAGGTCAAGATCAGCATTCTGAATAGCAGGGCCCATACCTATAGCAGTATTTAGGTATGGTAGGGCATTCATATTTAGAATTCTTTATTTGTACCTACAGTACATGCAAAATTAGATGCTATAAAATGGAAGCTTTGTAGCAATTTTAAGATTTTATTTTAAACCTATTTTGTTTTTCATGTAGGTTGTCTTTCACTATATTTTTTCACTACATGCTCTGAGAAACAAATCTAACATGCATAAAGAGTCTGCTGATAAAAGTGGTCATTTGTGCCCCTGTCTAGTTCTGGCCATATTTAGTATCCGTTGCTTTTGTATCATTTTCAATTTTTCCACAGATAAGTGTTGAAAGGAGAATTCAAATGCAGCAATGCCACATATTATATCTGACAGTGTAATAGAGCTATCGCTCAGAATTCGGTGTATATAATGTTGCTATTTCTAACAAATAGTGCAACTCAGCATTAAATATTAACAGGATGAAAACAAGGTGTCCTTTCCAGAAAATTACATATACTCACTCTTATGAAAAGCTAAACAAGGATTGAATGTACTATACAGCCCATATTTTAGCATAAGTTTTGAAGATACATTTTTTGTATGCTCAGTAGCAATGTTCCATTACTTTTTGAATTATTGTGTCCATGTTTTCTTATTTTTGAAGACTATTATTATTACAGTTTATAAGTAGTGATAGGTGAGTCTGTCCCATTCACTGTGCCAAAAATTTCTGAAATTGAAAATATCTCCAAATACATTGAAGTCAATGGGTTTTTTTCATGTCACTCTTTCCAAAACATGCAACTTTATCTTAACTACAGTATATTTGAGTCACAGTAAAAACCCTGAATATTTTGCCCATCACATCATTATTATTATAACAACTAGGGACACTAAGAAAAGGGTTTTGTCCTTAACTAGGCATAAGGGACAAATACAGTATGATTTATTCTCTTGTCCCCCAGTCTTCATATGAGCTCCATAGAATTTATATAATATTGCCTTCTACTATGTTGTACATGGATATTCTGACAGAATTGTTTTGGCTGTCTTGCCCTTAGACACAAGAATAATTTGAAATAGACAAATCAAGTTAATTAAACACATAATCAGTAATGGATTTAGTTGTCCAAGACTTTATTGTAATATACCTTTGGTGCGGCAGGGACGCCCACCGCACCGCTCCTCCATGCCGGCTTCCACTAGTGCGTGCGGTGCGCACTTCCTATATTTAAAGGCACCAAAGTTAAAATATGTAAAGGGGCATCTGGCTTTTTATAATTGCCCGTGATAGGTTTGATCCTGGTGCCTTGTACCTGTGCTGTATAGCTTCTGTTTATCCCTGAATTCCTGCTTTGACCCTGCCTGGCTTTGACTACTCCGATATTCTGTATCCCGACCTGTGCCTGAATTTGACTATCGACTCTGCCTCATCCTTGTCTGATTGATTACCCGGTTTCAACCCTTTGCCTGCCTGACGTTCCTTGCTGTCTGCCTGCCTCGACCCAGTCTGTCTCACCACGAATCTGCCTACTCCTGCTTGTACCGCGATCCTCGGCCTTTATAGACTTTTTCTACAGTCGTGCCCCATTGCCAGCCAGAACTCCTGCTCTGCACCTCTCGTTTAAGTCCAGGTGGCATCTGAGTAGCTGAGGGCTCCTCCCGAGGCCAAAGGCAGTCACACTACTGGTGAAGCACGAGCCGAGACCAGGGTGCTTGGCGTTTGTTCTGGTATTGGGTGCCGACCGTGACTCATGTATTTGGTTTATACTGAGAGACAATAAAATTCTGTGTATGCAGATGCCTCTGGAAGCCCCCTGACTTGGATGGATTCTGTTCTCAAGCTAACTTGGTCATTAGTATCTTAACCTTGAGGAAGATACATTTCATCGGTTAAATGAGCAGTTCTTTGTTTTTCTGTGCTGGAAGAGATATCTTTATGCTCCCATCGGTAATGCCCTTTTATCCTGTAAGTTATTTTGTCATATTTAGTTTATAAAAACTCTGTGATCTCTTTTTTCGGGTTTCTGACTCTTGATGAGTTTAGAACCCAAACAGGTTGTGTCAAATAAACTTTAAAGTTTTCACCTCAAGTGGTCTGCAGTTCTTGATGTTTCACAACAGTCCTTATTTCCAATACATTATTGTTATGGGACAATTTATCAAAACTCAAATTTGAGTTTTTACCGCAACGCAAGTTTTTTTTGGCAAATAAATCACAAAGTCAAATTCAGGTTCCAAAACTTGTATTTTTGAGATTTATTAAGTGCAAAAATACTGGAAAAAGAAAAAATGGCATCTTAAAGCTCCACTCTGTGGTGGTGTGTGCTTAACAAGGATCTACCATGTGCATAAATATATGTATATTTTTTTTATACTTGTTTCTAATTATATGTATTGCAAATGTTATTATAATAAACCCTCCTTGCAGCTTCTAATTGTGTTTACAGTAAGGCAATTTTATTAGATATGGGTGCCTGGAAAAATACAAGTAGAATGGTTGCTGAGAATAGCTGCATAAATAAAATAAAAAATGTTAGAAAGTCAAAATAAAAAAAATCAAGGCTGATTTCTCTGAATATTTTCACAGATGGAAACCAGCCTACATAACATCTTATGCATTCTCCATACATCTGTCTGTTTAGTTCCCTGGGCTATACGGTTATGCTAGAAACATAACTGTCTGTGTGGGAAAATTAGCACTAATATGAAAACTAACTAACCATACATAAATATATTTGATTGCGCAAGCAATAATAGTGACGCTAATAGATTCTGTGAACACAAGTACTGCCTTATGTTCAGAAGTTTTCACAGCACTTTTATTCGACTCCCATTGATTTTGTTCTCCTTTAGCTGATGCCAAGGTGTAACATTCATTTACCACAGACAGATTTAGTAGGTATGTTCATTTTATTATAGCGCGCCATTTATAGGATGTTATAAATTCCTTTGCCTTCCCATTAAAATTTAGCTTTGCCCTTTATTGAGTATTTATTAAAGCAAATCCAGTGCAAAAGAATTTGTTTTCTGCAGCTAACAAATGAAGATCTTGTAAAACTAGACAACTTTAAATTGCAGTTAATTTGAAACAGCAATATAGCTGTACTGGATATAAATGCAAGTAATTAATATGGAATTGTTCCTGCATTAGAAGTCATATACTTTAGTTGTTGGCAAAACACTTATTCAAAATATATTCTGGATTTATTTCACTGTTGCATCATACATTTTTTTATTGCCATGTACCACTGTAAGCTTGTAAGAACCTCTAAATGACTTCTTCCATTTTTTACAAAATACTGTTGTGCAGGGATGGACCTTAAATTGAATATCATTTATTAAAGGATCAACATAGATCTGTGTTCAACATTAGCCCATGTCTTGTTTTGAAAATGCATTCTGCATTTTGTCTTAAAGGGCAAGGAAAGGCAAAGAAATAAAATCACATTTTTACTTTCTTTAATAAGAAATTAAGAAATCTATCACCAATATACTTTAATTAAAAAATATGTACCGTTTTTTTAAGAAACCTGACTGTATGCAGTGAAATTCTCCCTTCATTTACTGCTGAGGATAGGAATTATTCATACTTATGAACAGCAGGGGGAGCCCCTGCCTTACTTACAGCCATGCAGAACTCAAACAGCTTTGTTTTTTGATCATTTATGACGATCCCTAAGCAGCACAGACCACACTGAGCATGTGCAGTGCCAGTGTCAGACAAAGATGTATAACAAAGTTACAAGATGACAGCCCCCTGTGGCCAACTTTGAAAGCATAAATCATTTGTTTGATTAGGCTTGTGGTGCAGTAAGTTCATGTTTATGTTTAGTATACAAAATACAGCATTTCTAGCCCTATTCTATTTTAGACTTTCCTTGTCCTTTAAATTAAAAAAAAAATTATCATGTCAAACAGTGATTTCGAAAACATCTTTCTTTTACATTAGAAGTCATGTCTTTTGTTCCTTTAACCCAATGTAGGAAGAGGAGAAAGTAGATTAAAATATGATGCAGCAACAAATGGATGAAAGCTTGAATCATTTGGGTACTTTAATATTTAGACACTCTACATTGACCCACAATGCAAATTTTGTCTTGGACAAATTCAATTTAAAAATGCATAGGGTACTTCCTTGGGAGCACACTGAAGCCAACATTCACAAACAACAGCCTACCATTAGACTCTACTGCAGGGGTGCCCAGGACATCGATCACGGTCTATCAGTAGATCTCCATCATGTTTCTATAGACTGCAACCTGGGGCCTGGTGTGGGAAGTGCACTGGCTGGGCTGACAGCAGAGGGGAAGAGAGAGTGGGGCTGACAACAGAGGCTTGTCCCCGCGGTTACTTATAGTGCTGATGCCGCAATCTTGTGTGATGAGATTTATGACGTCGGGCTTGGCTGTCAGACTGAAGGGAAGGAGCTGGATAATAACGGCATTGTAGTACTTACAAGTAGAAATTTTTGGGACTTCAGGCAGTGTTAGGAAAAACGGGACCGGCTCATGGATAGCGGGACTGTTGGGCAGAGGGACAATTGCTGGGCAGTGACACAATTGCTGGGAACATAGCAGAGAGCTGAGAATGCAAGGAGAAAGAAAAGGAGGGAGCTGAGGAGGGCGCCCCATACAAGGACTGCTTTTGGGTGCTGTTGCTTGTCCTGTTCTGCTGAGCTCCTGTATCTCACAACACTCACAGCAGCAACTGCCTGACCTTTACTTTCCCTTATGCAAATCCCATGGACTTTCTGGAGAGTGAGTGAGTAGGGATGGCGCGAACTGTTCGCGCGAACATCCGCCGTTCGCGCTCGCAAAATAT